>CAAKHB010001976.1:291220-309887 GCA_901007665.1 Aeoliscus strigatus | reverse complement strand
ACACAGCCACTCCCACTTCAGACTGTTGGTGTGTCACCAATGTGCAGGTGAGAAAAAGCAAAGTACACTGTGACCTACTTCCATCCGTGGACCTTCATTCATCTGTTATAATACCGGAATGTTCTCTGTTGTGGTTGATTTGTGTCAGTATTGCTGATGGAGTCTGTGTGTCCGCAGACTCCTCGGTGGCACGTTGACCTCCAGCCCTGGGCCAGCGACAGTCGCTCTCTGGAGGATGAAGCGAGGAGGTTCCTCAGCTATATAAGAACACCACAAGTGAGTAAAAAAAACATCTAAAAACATCCCTTCAAAACACAAACACATGAAGAGAGAAAATCAATCTCAAACGTTACAATGCAGAGGAAACATATTTACGCCACTTTGTGTGCATTTGAACGAGTGGCAGCAAGCGACAAGGACAAAGACAGAGCGGCGAGACTGTGTGTTTGGACGCTTGTGAAGGGAGCTGTCCGTCATAGAATGTGACAGCCGAGGGTGGAGGGAGCTGGTTGGGGCATCCCAGTGTCCACAGTTGTAAAGCTGACTGACACTGTTCTCCAGTCGATAGCAGCCAGTGTGTTTACCACAGATTCCTGGGATAGTTTCTACAAAAGCGCATTTAAAACATGATGGACAACAGCTAGTGGCTGATTTTCAAAGCTTTGTGTCCATACCAACAGTTTTCCAGTCACAGATGAAGCGCTGGTTTCATTGCTCTCTCTGAGCTGATGCAGTGTTTCAGCTGGAACACATTAACAGTGACAGGCAGAATGGAGCATGTTCACGTCTCGTTTCAGTGCATTATTGTGCATCACTCATGTACAAGTGACTTATTTCCTGCCAAATAGTGACACTTGACTCAGCTGTCTGTCGGCAGCAGCTCTGACATTGTTATTTATTATGTGTACGTGATAGTTAGGAGTTATTAACCCTGGAAATGAATCTGTGATCTGTGAATATATTTGCCACTGTTTCTCTTCTTTGTCTCATTTGACGGCTACAGCTCAGATGCACACGTCAGTGTTGGGGGGTTAGTGGGCATATTATGCATCAGTTATCAAGACTGACTCTGGCTTTTTACCGATCACCCTGGCTTTCATTTGATAATTATTCATTTTAAATGTCATTTTGAACAATGGCCGCGTGGCGCTGCGTTCATCATCTTTCATCTACTGTACTGTACTCTCCGAGGTGGAAACCACAAGATTTGTCTTTTGGAGAACTGTGCATGCACTAAACCAGCAGCTCTGACATGTCAGGTGACATTTGGGGGAAAATTTGCCTCCTGCTAATGATGTGGTAGTTAAGGCTGATATACAGTCACTCTGCCAAAGTCACTCATCACACCAGGCTCACATTTAGGTGTAGTGTGCAATGATTTATATGATTTATGACAGCTCAGAGACTTCAGACGTTGTCAGCCTGGTTTGACTTCAAATGCTTCCAGGCTCTCAGTTTATTATCTTGTCAGACTGAAGCTGTGTAACTGATGCATTGATGCACACACACACACACACACACACCTCAAAACAGACATAAAAGTCTCCAGAAGTGAGTTTAACAATGTGAAGTCCTTGTTTCATGGTCCTTGTTTCAAGACCTTTCATGGTCTTAACCTTTGCAATTATATGATGTACACAGAGAGACAGAGAGAGATTGAGAGAGAGAGAGCAGGAACAGAGTGAGAGTTATCACTGTCAATATGTAAGAAATGTCTTGCTCTATACAGACAGTGTTGTTGTGTTAACAATGGAGACAAATGTCAGTAAATGTTGATGGGGTTTTTTATGTGTTCAGGTGTCATGTACGTCACGTTCTGGTGATGAAAGTATCCAGGGGGGAACAAAGGGCTCCTGGGCTGTGTGCCTAGACCCCAGATTCAGTCTGACCCACAGAATGCAAAGCAATCACTGCAGGGTCTATGCCTTTGGGTGAGTATAGGCACTCAGTCTCTCTATCCAGAATCCTCGCTACTGTTATTTTCATTTTTATGTTATTTTTATTATTTTTTATTTTCACTTTTTATTTCATTTTTATTTCTTATTAAAAAAAAAAAACTAACATAAAAGCTCACCCCTCTCAGTCATCTGAATGAACTGGCTATTTGTATGCTGGCTTTGAGACTGGCTGCGATATACAGGCATCATCTGAATGACTAATGAGATTGCTCACAAAATTAATTACTATCTGCAGATGTGAATACTGCACAGAGCATCTGGGTCAGTGACAAGCAGCGATATATCTTTTCACAATCCCGTCTGTTCTCATTCAAGACAGGATTTTTCTTCACTGTTCTATTGTTGTGTTGAAGAATAACATCTGTTCTCTACATGATAAAAGTGAGTGTGCATTCTTTTTAATTTGTTGACTAACACTGTCATTTGAGTTGAGATAACATGTCTGGAAACCAAATGAACTAGAACATCATGATATCTGACCTCCTTAAGATCATTAAGTCAATCACTCTCTGCAGGCGTTTTGTCCAGCACAGGCCATTCGTGCCCAGCTGTGACCCAGCTGTGCTGACGTGCTGCAGAGGCCTGAGAAGAGGGAGCTTATTAAAAGAACTGTTGAGAGAAGGCACAGGTGGGCTGGCATCAAGGGAGACATGGAAAAAAAAAGAGAGGGTCACTGCTGTTTCTGGCCTCCTGACTCCCTGTTAAGAAGCAGTCAGAGGTCAGATGGAGACACTGGAGGAAAACGTCTTCTGGTTTATTGAGTGGAAGGCTCTCATTCCAACTTGCCAAGAATAAAAGGAATGTTATTATGAGGAGCTCTGGAAAGTTCATGCATTTAAACATTTGAGTATTAACGTGCGTCTCACAGTCACTGTGAAAGCAGCAGCGCTACTTTAGAAGAGAAAGAAGATGACTATTGTCAGCATAGAGTGAGATTATACAACAAAGCGTCTGGTGTAGCCCCTCAGGTTGGATGCAATAACAGAGTCGACTTTAAAAAAACAACGTAAATGAACATCAGAAACTTTGTGAGCAGCAAAGAAAAAGCCCTCAGAGCTCAGAGTCACAATTAAGTCCAACTCAAGTCAATCAGCAACTTCTGTTTTCTTCCCAGTGATCGTCTCCCTTCTCTGTGTCCCCTGGGTGACCTTCACGATACACTCCCACGCATACACTTTTAGGTCTAACTCTTGGATTGGTGCCAGGTATTTTCTCATGAGAGTTCTGATGTGCAGAACTAACGACTTTCAAACCCGCCCCCCGCCCCCTTTCCCTCCTGTACCCCCTCCCTCCCGTTGCTGTGACACATGCATGTGTGCACATTGATGAGCTCAGTACAGCACTTGTATGTGTTCATGGTCTGTGCCTCATCTGCATGCAGCTGTGGACAGCTGTGCTCGGGCAGGATGAGCAGCTGCTCTCTGATTGGTTGCTCTACCACAGTGCGTGCGTGGACAGGGGTGGGTGGAGTTTTTATACATGAGAGACCATTTATCCACCTTTTGCCACACTTGTTTAAACGTTTCTCTTCTAAAGCTGGTTCCAATTTACGCCATTAAGTTTATCGTCACCTTCATCAGTGGGGAAAGAGGATATTTTCCTGAATTCCCATGTGGACAGTGGGCCACCAATAAACACAATGTAGATACTGAGTTCATAGCACACTGATGGAATTTCGTTCATTCGTTAGCTTTAGCTTACCCCTGTCAATGGTTGTGGTTTTACACAGGAGCTGATCCCAGCGGTGAATGGGAGGGTATCTCTGGGCCACTCCATTGCAGAGCTAACATGTTCAAACAGACAATGATTCACACTCAATGGAGACAATGGAGCATAGACATGCATCTATGGCATGCTTTTGGAGGTGTGAGGAGGTCAGAATACCTGCAGAGAACCCACACAGACACAGGGAGACACCGTCGAGCCAGCCAGGACTCAAATCAAGGACCTTCTTGCTGTGAGGCGACAGTGCTAAACACTACACCACCATTTCTCAAAGGAATGCTAAACAAAGCAAAAAACCTTCAGGAGCAAAGTGAGGCCAGAATACTTTTAGGAAAGCATCTCAAACTGTATAAACAGGAGATCCAATGGCTTTTCAGCCCACCCAGTGTTTGTTAAGTGGCCTTGCACTCGGAGAACACCCAGGCAAGTTGTTAACGTTAAAGGCTAGGATGGGAGGATACAAAAGGTTTATCAGATTTTACAACCAACTGTGTGTTTGTGACCATAACACACACATTCAGATCTCGTTGCCATGACACAGACCTCAGAGATCCCCTACAACCTCCATACTCGATGTCCCCTCCTCCACACTTTCACACAGCTTGAATTCAGGATCGTCCTCCTTGCTCCCTCCCCAGGGGAAGGAACATTACAGTTCTAGAGAACCTCCCTTACTAGTGTTGTCGCTCAGAAGAGCTATGATACACTGTGACATTCCCTCTCCTCCCCAGTCCACAGCGCTCCATGAGTAATCCCCCACTGCTGTCATCTAAAGTGTCACTGCGGGGATTCACGACACCCCACAAGTGACTGGAAAAACCTCAATGAAATATCTAGTGTATTAAAAACAGACAGTCGTATCTCAATTCCTTTGATATACACATCTTTCACTTTACCGCAAGCAGGATGCAGTCAGAGACAGCTTCATCTGTAAAAGATGAGTACTGTGAAACATACTCCCTGCGCCGCAATTACTGAGAAGTCACCGCACAAACAAGACACAGGGGACCATGGGGACAGAGATGGAGAAGGGAGGAAAAGCAAAAAATTGCAGAGGGGTAGGGAGAAAAGCAAGGGAGGAAAGAGAAATACAGAGAAATGTGTGTTTACCCTCATTTCCTCATCGTCCTTCAAAACGCAGCAGCAGCGCCAAGTACAGAGACATCTTTCTAGCAACAAAGTGTTTGTTTTTATTCAAATTCTCTCAGGCAAATTCAGCAAAGTGCTTTGGTTGTCAAGTTGGGAAACAAATTGCACCTTTCAGGTCCAATCGGACAATGACAATGACAATGTTCATGTTAAATGTTCAGTATTTCATGTAATTTCCTCAAGCTGATCAACCAGTCTTGGTTAATAAACTTTATTACAGACTCAGTGTCTGGATAAAAAAAACAACGCCAAGGATATCAAGGGCAAAAGAAAAAAGAAAAAAAACACAACATGATCACACATTCAAATGTTAAAACAGCCTCAGAGGAGGCAGTTCGCATACCTTAGACTAGGGTTGAAAAATTCTGAGAACATTTCCATGGGAATTAACAGAAATTTATGGGAATAAACCTGGAATTTCCAAAACTGAAGGTTGGCCCTTTAAGGAATTTTAAATACTATTTGTATAGTAATATATTTTAGCATAATCTTGACTAAAACAGCCAGATTCTATTAAAGTACACTTGAGAATATCTCTACTGCTCCTCCATCACATGCACATAGCAAACTGAGTGCGGGTGTATTCAGGCCACGCCCCCTACCTGCAAGTATACTTAGGCCTACTGGACTACTGAGGCCACGTTTGATCCCAGAGCACACAACTATCACGAAACAATCATTTCATGAACGGAAGTGTTGCGCTGACTGATAAATCCATAAATAAAACTCAGTGCCTTGCAGCGTACTGCCGCCTGCTGCTGCCTACATCGTTTCACTGGCGCTGCATCTTCGAGGTCTTTGAAGCAAACATTGCATCATCGCTTCATTCTCACTTCTTGAAGATAAAGACCCAATTGTGACACGCTTCTGCAATGTGTTCGGGGGAAAGTCAGACCCATGCAGCCATCAAACCCCCACTAACCCTGCTTCAGCCAGCAACATAACAATCTTACCCACTACTCTATTATCTCCTGTGGGCACCAGTTTAGGTGTTGATGACCGCTTCCTGGAGCGTCTCCTCGCCAGGTCAGGGTGTGAGGTCCACTGTTTTGATCCCGGTCTGAGGCAGCTTCACCTGCAGCAAGATGAAATGTGGCTCCATCGACTCTCTGTTGACTGGAGAGATCCAAACCCCGCCATTGTCGGCCAGCGACAGTATACCAACACCAAAAAACTGGCCACTATCCTCAATGACTTTGGACACAGACAGGTAAGAGACAGTCATTGCGTTTGTATGAGCACACAACAGCAAACACATTCTGCTCCGAAATGAAACACAAAGTTCCAGATGGTTAAATTTCCCTGTGCTGTTTCTCTAAACATCATCATGCTGATTCTACCATCCTCCCCCCCGACAAACTCTGTTCCACCTGATCAGATAAGGCTCTGCATACCATATTGATCATGCATACTAATAAAGATCGTCACGTGTCCAGTGAAAAAGCCTGTAAAAAAACATGGAGGATAATTCAAGGTCAAAGACGCTTAATGAGGGAATCAAGTTTTCATTTTTTCTGAAAGAGACCAAAGACATCTGAAAATACAGGAAGAGAAATTATAAAAAGTGTCTGGCATGACTTTTGCTGAAAGCTGAAATTATAATTACATCATTAATATCCTTTAAATGTCAGCCACTCCTGTTATTTCATTATTCATTTAAGGACATATGAATATTCAGGAAATATATTTAAAACTAGCAAACATTTACTACAACTTCAGGAGACAAAGCGTCCTTTCTCACTGGTCCAGTCTCAGAGGCCTACGTTCCAGACTATTTGTGATGTGATGGTGTAAATATTCAACACACTACACTGATCAATGAACTTTTCATGGGTTTAATCTAGTTTTCTTCGCAGTCACGCTGCTTGAAACGACATTTGCTCTGCATTTTTCCCTCTTTCACATGGTTCAAATCTCCAAACAAATTTGTGTTCTTCCACTAAACTCTGGAAACCTGCTGAAATAGCAATCTGTCATTATGTTTGTTTAGCCCAGTGGTTCATTATTGTGGGATATTACAGCTACTAATTTGTTGCTTGCAGGGATTTCAATCAATTATTCGTTCCAGACAAACGACTCAAACCTAATTGCTTTTTTATTTGAACGGTTTAATCAAAGCTATTTAACGATTCCGGAGCAAAAGGATGCACTTTCCTTTGGGTAGATTCATGTTTTGAGTTTCCTCCCTGGAGCCAAAATGGAGGCACACTGGCTCAGGATTTGAAAAAAAATAGAGATGTCGGCGGAGTGTGACAAAACATAAATGTGAGCGCATGTGGGTGGGTTTGTATATTCAACCATTTCAAAAATGACAGTTCCTCATCTTTAAAAGGACACACACACACACACACACACTGAGGTTTTTATGCGAGTACCTTGTGTGCCAGCGGACCAAGCAGCAATAGCAGCAGTTTCCTCTCAAATGTTATCGCCGGCCTCTGTGACAGGAAAAGCTGGAATGAAGAGTCGTTTCAAGAAGGTCAAAATATGCATTTGTGCGGATGTTTGTTAAAAACAGATATGACTCATTCCCGGAGCCCGTGTGAGCAGCTGAGATGTCAGACGCAACCAGGACAAATCTCTGCAGCAAACATCTCATCGAATGCATGTCGGACCACAGACGATGTTAGTCAATGTACATTTAAACACCAGCGTCAGCAGGTCCATCCAGAATTATTAAGAAAACATGGCCCTGAGAAGGACAACTAGGAGAACAGCCAGCCAACCATCTTTACCGTCTGTGTTCGCCATAGGAGACACCATAGGGTCCATTTTAATTTAATGATATATCACTGGAATGCTTTCACACCTGGGCGCCTGTAATCACGTCTGATATCTGGACATCGACAGACAGGTTCGGCTCACAGGCTGGAAGGTGCTTTAAACTGAACACAAAACTAATGGCAACGCAACCTAAGTTTATGTTTCTAACACATTTCTGCAAAGGCCATTCAATGTTCTTCACAACAGAAAATGCATTTAAAGAAAACTCACAACTATCCTAGCACCATTTAGTCACCATCTTAAAAAATGTGTAAAAAAAAAGTATCTGGTCACAAACCGCAAATCCACCAACTTCTGACAAATTGTTGGACAAAAACAAAAGGAGTCAAAGTTATCACATTACAACAACCGTAGTCAGGGTTAAAAAGTTAAGCACATTTTAGGAGGGAGGTTGTCAGCACAAGAACGACAAGAAAAAAAAACAACAATAAATAAAACAGTATAACATTGATGAATCTGAATAAATAGACTTAAAATACATTCTGTGTAAATATGTAGATGATGGTTCTTAAACATGGTTCAGCTGAAATGAAAAGATATTTGGCAAATCTACAGTAGCTGGCTGTGAATGTGAATTAAACCTGGGACATGCATGAATATCCTACATGAATAGGACCCGAGGAGCTTCATTCTTCTCCAACCTTCTATGCCTCATCAGTTAGTCAGTCCCTTCATCCAATACCGGCACTGTTCCTGCAGCATCTGTCCCACTTCACTGACTCCAGTTATTTAACTGATCTAGATTAGATCTAAAATTGTTTTTTGCCTGCTCTAGGTGGACGTACTGAAGGCGGACATGGAGAGTGCTGAATGGAAGATTCTGGAGAATGTGGTTCTTGAGGGAGTTCTGGACTCAGTGGGTCAGCTGCTCATGGAGGTTCACCTGCACTGGCCGGGTTTTGAAGTGGGCGGGGACGACCCGTCCGTGGTGCGCTATTGGTTCAGCTTGCTGAAAGAGCTGGAAAACGCCAACTTTCGCCTCTTCCATGTGTACACCGACCCAGACAAACCACGCATCTTCTTGCACAAGAACGTCCTCAACGCCAGCAGTGCTTACACACTAGGCTGGGTGAACACACAGTGGAGGCCTTGACAGATGGGAGACTGACTGTGGCCAAAAATGGACTAAGAAATGTGGAAAGAACATGGAGTTTTGCTGGATCAGAAATGCCTGCCGAAGCACGTCTGCTCCTCAGCTTGTTATCTGGCTGAGCAGAGTGAATGTTTCGCTGGCCTCTGATGACCTCAGCCTGCAGCCTCCAGGGGGCCCTCTGTGTTCTACCTCGTAGCGGCTGCGTTGTTGGCTGCAGGTCAGCCATCATGGTCCTATTTAAGGCTGGCCCACACCCTGGAAAGCCAGAGTGACAACAATAGCCTCCATAGACACAGACCGCCGCCACAAGATCTGTGATGTGTGGCATTAAAAAGGAACTGCAGTGTCAGAGACGGGACGTGCTATGGAACCATCTGGACAAACAGGCCACTGCTGAGCCTTTGATTTACCACACAATCGTATGAAGGAGCTCATGTGATGTCATCTTTCTTGGATATATTTTAACCAGTACACTGCATGCACTATTATTAGGCTAGTTGTATTTTTGAGGATTCATTTTATTACTGAACAACAAAAATGTAAATAAACATTAAACCTGAATAGTTAAGGAAGTAAAAGTGAAGTTTTGCATTTCTTGGGAGAATATCTGTGTGCACAATTATTAGGTAACAATTAATTTGCAGAATTATTATGCAACTCAGTGAAAATTTTTTTCAATTTTTGACTTGTCTGCGAGATCTCTTTTCTGGCCCATTTTGAGGAAAAGAAGTTGCCTAATAATTATACACACCTGATATAGGGTGTTGATCTCATTAGGCCACACCCTCCAACATTAGACAAATGCATCACCTGGTGTGCATTTGTACCATAAAAAGGAGAATGTGGTCAAAATACCCACTTGTACAGTGTCGGGGAGCTTGCACAGGACAGCATGAAGTTTTTTTGTCAGTTTATCGTGTTGTAAAAGAAAAAAACAGTTCAGCTTCCAAGTTGTTCTACTTGAGGTTACACCAATCTTATGTGGTTTCTTGATGCTGTTAAACACATTAAACAAATTATTTTCAGGATTGTTATCAACTGATTCATGTACGAAGAGAAATGAATGGAAGAAAGACGTTTCCCAACTAGTAAAACAGACAAGTTTATTACCACCAAGGGACTATGATTTTTCCATGGATTGCAAATACAAAATACAGAGGTCAAATTAAAACATCAAAGAAAACAAAAAAATAAAAGAGTTTGCAGTAGAAAGAACTATGGGTTTTATCTTTAAACAGGTGTGACATATTCTGAGCTTTCATTACAAAAATACACTGCTACAGTACGACTGGATACCAGCCCTGTGGCAAAACTTTCACAAAGTTCACGGGACAAAGTGTCTGTCTAGTGAACCGGATGTGTTCTCTCTGTGAGCCCAGACATGCACACTGGGGACGGTTCTAATCCCACAGTTTGATCTGTCCGTCCCAGCCACAGGTGATGACCTTGGAGGTTTCGTGTGGGTGCCACAGGGCGCTGATGCACACCTTGTCGTGAGCCTTGATCCTGTGGTACAGCTTGGTGGTCTTCCAGTCCCAAATGTTCAGCTTTCCATCGGCGTCTCCTGATACCACGTAGCTGGTACGAGGGGAAAGAGCAACGAGAGAGAGAGGACAGATGAGCACATTGCTCGCATCCCGTCTGCACCAGTCAGTGTTGCCATGGACACAGTCAGTTAATGAAGACACCTGCTCACATATGTGGGTGGGGCAGCGAGCATGAGTCGGGTTAGCTTGAACTATAATTCGGGTGCTGGACTGTCCTGTTTAACCCTTTCACCTCCATGGTGATACATTCATGCTGGCATACTTTGGAGTACCGTAATGACATGACTACTTCACAGAAAATAGAATAGAATAATACAGAATGGTTACTGGTTATACATTTCTGGTGAGGTGCACCTCTGGCTACGCTGTACGCTACACCGTTGATTGAACACAGAAGCATAAATCAGTCTGTTTCCATAGCGCTGCATTAACTGGAGGCCAACAGACAGGGATGTGTATCATCCACTGACTGCGGGCACAACTGACGCTTTCACAATAACTGAACTTTGAATTAACGGCATACCTCATGTCAGGGGAGAAGTCCACTTGGCAGGCGTAGCCGGCAACCATGTGGCCCTTGAAGACCTTCTTCTTGTTCAGTCTGAAGCGGTTTTGGGCCCCGAAGATCAGAATCTGATTGTCCATCGACTGACACGCAAGCCACTTACCTAGGGTCGGACACAAGCAGCATGACGGTAAAGAGCATCTCAGATGAAGGAAAGTGCAACAGGTCAATATATTCAGAGCATGTACAGCATACAAATGAAACACATAATAATGTAAACTGTAAATAAACTCATAATAATAATAATAATAATAATAATAATAATTCAATGACGTTCAAACCAGAAGACCAGTAAGTAACTATTAGCAACAATGATGTGTTATTAGTCTTCCTGCCATCATTTAATTAAAACAACAGCAACAATGTAGGTGTGAAAGTGAGATTTGTCATCAGTGACTGCCAACTCCAACTCTGTTCAGAGCGTGTCAGTCCTGATAATGTCCTGGTTGTAAAGTCCCCACACTGTGATAAGAGGCAGCGCCTCGCTGCACATCTTCAAAGGAAACATGTTGGAAATTATTAATGCAGCAGAGTTAAGAGATCTAGTGTGTGTGTGTCCTGCAAAAACAAATCCACTACTTTACTTACTACAGACACTACTTGCAATAAGTGCAGTGAATGAAAACAACTTCAGAAACACACTCAGCCTTTGTTTCTTTTGTGAAGGCGGCAAATGAGGAGACAGCAAAACTGTGTGTGTGTGTGTGTGTGTGTGTGTGTGTGTGTGTGTGAGGGGGAAGGTTGGTATAAGAGAAGACAGGAGGTTCTGTCAAGAAGATCACATTCACTATTCTAAAGAGAAAACACACCGTTGAAAGCCAAATTCTGTTGCGTTTAAGCCGATAAATCATTTTTAGTGTCACAGTAACTGTAACCTGTGTGTTAGCAGGATTGTGCAAATGCAAGCTAATATTCATAAAAGCTGTTTTGCAGCATGAGCCAAGGGAGGAGTAGTTAAATTGAGGTGTGTTTTATTATATTAACTTGTTGGTCTGACTCCATTCAAGCTTTCACGCTGACACGACCGTCATATGATGGTCGGAGCATCTGCTCAGGACATTCTGAACTGACGAGTTGAAGGACATTGTCAGGGTCAGATGACCATCTGGAGTGTGCAGCAGTGGGTTGAAATGTAGCTACATGTCTCCTCTCTCAGTGAGCGGGTTATTCGTTTACTGCGTTCACAAACTGCAGGCGCACTTTTCCCAAATATTTGAACTGCTTTGGACCTGTGAGCAGTGAGTCGGTATAATGAGCAACATCTGTCTGTGTGCTACGCACAGTGTCAACGTCAAGAAACCAGACCCATGAAAAGCTTTGGAAGCCAATGTCAATGTGTTTGAAGAGGGACAGAATGTCACGGGATGAGTCCGTGAGGGCTCGTGGAGGTGAAACTGACCTTTTCTCACAACACTGTCCTCTGATTTTTCACAGCTTTTAGAACTGGTATCCAAATTTACTGCGCTAAAATCCTGAAATGCTGATCTAAATTGCTTCTGAGCTATTAACTCATCTGAGAAACAATTAACACTGAACTGGTTTTTTTAACTCACCGTTGGGAGAGAGTGTCACAGCTGGCATGGAGTGCATACTGGGCTCAGCAATGTACTTGAAGTCCACGGGGATGTCCCTGAGGAACACACAAAGCCCGTGAGTACTCTTGAAGATGAGACAAACACAACATCAGAAAATCACCTTAGCAGAATAACCTCCTTCAGGAAAATACCGGAAGAAGAAAGTTATTTGATGAAGCTGAAAAGCAGCTTGTCTGAGCGTAAAGAAAATGCAAATGACAATCTAAAAAGGAGCCTTTGATGCTGTACCGCATCCAGTTATTTATCAATTCCTTCTTCTCTCTTTCACCCATTTATTCTGCGTCTTCCCCGTTGGGAGGGGGTATTTGAGCTGTCGTTTTCCACAGATCATTCAAATCCCCAGCGATGTGTTTGTGTGTGTGACAGGGAGACGTCTTGCCAGTTTCCTCTGTTGTGTCTCCAGTGGGACTGTTTGCAAACGAAGCGACTGTTAGTGACGAATGTGTCCTACTGCACCGGTTGTGTCCAGTAAGTGCAAAAGAGCTACAGCCTTGAACTCATCATGTTATATCCCCTTCAGCCGAGTGTCTGCGATGAAAAACAGCTGCACAGTGTTCTACACAAGACCAAAACTGCACTACAGAGGAGTTCAGATGATAAATGCAAACCATCACGCACAGACACAAAGAACAGTCTTGGAAAAAAAAGAAAAGCGAAACAAAGCCCTTTCTCTTCTGATCTGCTCCAGAAATAGACGGTATGAATGTTTTGTTGTCTGGAGAGAATTTGTGGGTTGATGGAAGAAGACAATCTGTACTCCAGGGATTGACACTGTGAATAATAAATGTTTGCTTGCTGTGGTTTACATCGATCAAGCCTCAGAACAATGACAGACACAGCAATTCTGCACATTTCATTTTGTAGAGGTGGGTAAAGATAAAGTTTGGCATTTCTAAATCTTCTCAAACAGAGAAAAAAAGAGATGAATCTTGCTTGTGGATTTTATTGCAAAAAGGACATGATTACGTTTGGCAGCAGATTAAATTTGCATGTGGTTTGGTGGAGAGAAAACGGTCAGGAAAAAGGTGAATCGTTTACGATAATGTAAGCAAAACATGCTGAAAATACTTGTTGGTACAAATTTCAAATCAGTCCACTCTTCATCCTTGTGATTCGAACAAAGCTCCATTAAACATCATTCTCTATCATTATCCCACAGGTTCCTTTAAGCCCACAATTAGATTGCTGTTCGTGCAACCGCAGAGAGTCAATTCCCCCGTCTTTGCACTTTGAGATAGACTGATTGCAGTCATCACCAAGTACATTCACAATCCCAGTAAAAGAAAAACATCTGCAGATTGTGTAAAACAGCGTGAAAAAAAGGACAGAATGTGATTTAAACTGCATGCAACAGTCACCATCTGTCTGTGTTCTTTCACCATGAGATGGATGTGGTAAATTTCACCTAATGCTGCTGTGTATCAGTTTTCACATGGGAGGGAGACTGGGGCACAGCAAAGCCCGACATACCACACACTCGTTTTCTCCCACTGTAAAGCCCAGGGCCCAAGGGACCCCCCCCCCATGTCATTCCGTTGTGATTTTGTAATGTTGTAATGCAACTGGGACATGAAATGAAGTGAGTTAACAAAAAATCCCCACACCCTCTCTCCCCGTCTGTCTTTAATATGATTTAAGAAAAAAAGGTGTGGTCATTAAGTGTGGACATTAGTTTATCGGCCTCTCTTCCAAAAGTGCACATCTTATTAGCTGGTTATACATTTGTCATCTAAGACAATAGTCAAAGCTGACTATGAGCACATGATCCCCATCTAAGGCACTTTTCCAGGCTTTAAAACAATCTCCTGCACCTTTTTTGCTTGTGTATTAAAACTGCGTGAAGTCAGGTCCTGTGAAATTAAGTAAAATCAAAAGTCGTTTCTGCAGCGACCAACTTAAGGATGTTTATCGTTTTTTTATGTGACAGAGAGAAAATGTCACTGCGTACCTAGTGAGCTAGTTTCCTCTCACTCATTGTTTGTCTTACTGACATTTGAAGAAGATAACTGCTCTGCAGCAAAACAGAGACATTCTCTAATTCCAGTGACAATTTCGGTCTCAACTCTGTATCACTTTTCTGCACTCGTGCTGCTTTTTTAGTTCTAACACGTTAGTTCTCTGTTTAAGCAGGTATTTAAAACCCAAACTGACTCGGGCCGCTACCAACTGACCGCACTTTATGTATTTATTACATTTTAACTATTTTAAATTGTATTTTAACAGGCACTGTAAAGCACTTTGTGACACACTGTCTGTGAAAAGTGCTCGATAAATAAAAGTTACTTATTTACTTAACACATCACAGATTCATCCAGAACCTCACATCCTTCTGGACACATGGGCCCAATTCATGATAAAAATGAGCAGGATAAATAAAAGGTCGAGTGTCACTGGTGTTATGGTACCATAGACAAAACTGATCACAATGTTTGCATCAAAGCAGCAACAAATACCTGTTCTTGTACCATTGCTAATAGACAATAAAGCTCAGAATGTAGTATCATTTCATCTATACGCAGACAATCTGCAACATAAAAAACATTCATGTCACCATGAAGCCAACACACTGCTATTAAACATCTGACAGGATCATGCAGCAACAAGCATTTGCATGTGAAATCACCTGCCAGGTTGTCTGTGACTCTCAAATTGTAGTTGTCATCAGTCTGCAACAGTCAATTATGAGAAGCTGCTTGGGTGAATGTGAATACTTCTTCCCTGATTCACATTCTGTTGATTTACTCGGAGCAGCTGCCCGATGAACCACATTACTGAGCATTCAGAAATGCAGGATTATGTGTTTCTCATGGAGACACTAAACTCTCAACAAATAATCTCCACATAGCATTCCAGGCAGCTTTAAGCAATCTGTACTTACCACTCCCAAACTCGAAGACTCTTATCGTCTGACGTGCTGACAAACCGACGGTTCTCGTCAACAAACGTGATGGTGTTTACAGCTCCCAGGTGACGGTCGTACTCCTGAACCACCTCGCCCGTCCTGATGTCCCACTGGGGGGAACAGACAACATACACATGTGAAATGGACCAAATGACCGATGTGAAATGTCAAAGTATGTTCATCTGACATATCAGTTGTTCTCTCCTGCCACAGAAATGTTACTATTTGACCAAATAGTAGGTTGTTATTGTTGTTGTACTTATAGATGTTCCACTTTTATCCCAGACTGTTCTGCTCACTGTGCCTGTCTTCCACTAATGCTGCCTGTGATTAATGACTTGTTCTAGTCCTGTCAGGCAAGGAACCACTTGGAGCGCACGCATGACTACACACACTGGTGCTGGAGGATGAGAAAGGAATGCATTTCATGCTGCTGTGAGCACAAGGGTATATACATAAACTTGTGTGTGCATCTGCTCGGTCACCTGTGAAATACCCATGAGGGGACGGGGAACCAGTCGCAATGCAGCAAAATGGAAACTTTACCTGAACAATCTTCTTATCTGACATGCCGGCCACAAAGAGGTTCTGTTTATCCTCATCTGGGTTGAACTTGACGCAGTATGGTACTTTCCTGTTGGTGAAGCGCGAGATACATTTGCCTGTGGGGGGAAGCAAACAAACCCTGATTAGTCTACCTGGGCTGTTTTGAGCAGTATGGAACACTGTCTTGTTAACATTGTGGGCTCTGCCAACCGTAGACAGTAATAGCTTAGCTAGTGTCTTCATGTATTCTTTCAGAAGAGGTAAATCACCACAAGCGTGATGCTCCCAAACAGAAAATTAAAATGACTGCAGCGTATAAGATTAAAAAGTAAATGATTTTGACTGGCACCTGGGCCAGATAACAAGGTCTATAAAACAGAAACTAGCACAGATCCAGCAACTGACGAGAAATGATTTCAAGTAATTGTAAAAAAATAGTATAAGACAGTTCCTGGTAAATTATTTCTTTCATACAAATTGGGATGTTGTGGCTTTAGAGGAGATCTTGTTAGCAAGAAGTGGGGGAATCAACTCATTTCTGCCCTCTGCTGGTTTGGGGCTCCAAGACAGAGGGAGGTAATTAAGATGAAGGGGCTGGAAGGAGGGGGATGAAAAGGGGCCATGTTGCATCATAGGAATTTTATGGCTCCAGTAAACACAGAGTAGTATGACTGAATGTGTGTGTGTGTGTGTGTGTATGTGTGTGTGTGTGCATATATACAGAAGCACGGACACTCAATGAGGATGTGGCAGGATAGACATCAGAAGTATTACTCAGTATTCACAACAGAAGCATAAAGGGTCAAGAAGAGGCAGGTGCAGCGTACCGGTCTCAGAGTCCCAGAGTTTCAGATAGCGATCGTAGGCAGCACTAAGGAAC
Source organism: Aeoliscus strigatus (assembly GCA_901007665.1). Classification (NCBI taxonomy): domain Eukaryota; kingdom Metazoa; phylum Chordata; class Actinopteri; order Syngnathiformes; family Centriscidae; genus Aeoliscus; species Aeoliscus strigatus. The sequence goes on along the minus strand of CAAKHB010001976.1, from coordinate 293,143 downwards.
TGGGTGCCAGTATTGTTGAAGCAGATGTCACGCACTGCTTTGCTGTGGCCTAAGAGGGAGAAACAAACATCCACACTGAAACCAAACGTACACCAGAGCGTGCGCATGTTGTGCTTTCACTATGTGAAGCCACGGTGGGGTGGTGGCCACTCCAGCAAGTCACTTCAGCTGCTCCCCTCTCTCAGCAGTCTTCCTTTGATATGCCATTCACTAACAGAATGCAAAACCTGGCTAATACGAGGAAGTAAAGGGAGAGAAACAAAGTGGGCTCAGGGAAACATGGAAAGATGAATGTATCAATGGGCTCAGAGAGTAAGAAGGAGGAAGAAACCTTTTCCTTTCCACTTTCTAATACCAGTCTTTGCAACCCTTTGGCTTGTTGCTCACACAAGTGGAGGTGATGCGAGGTCCCTGTGGGCTCAGTGCAAGCAGACACCTCCCTTGTTAAAACGATCTTTTATCAGTTCTACACTGTTTCCACGGAGATAACAGAGCCCACTGGAGGCTAAGCGGCTGCCCGCCTACTCAAACCCAGCACGCTCTCAGAGGCAACCCTGCCACTGCAGAATGCCTTGATGGTAAGTGTTTGTGTAATCAAATATAAACGCCATCCCACACTGCAAATATGAATGAATGAATGTAGATCTTCTGGTCTAATAAACAATCTGAAGAATGAACAAAGAAATGAATAGAAATATGACAGAGATGAATAGTCCTTTGACCAACTAAATGAATGAAAGAACAAGATAAAGGAGGTGGAAAAGCAGCAACAATGTAAGAAAAAGTTAACATCCCTCCCCAACAGGGCCTGAACACTCCTCTTACAATCTGCTGCTTCTAGTCATTCAACTCTCAGCCAGTCGTCACTTCCAGTTGATTCACTGTTTAACTGCTCTCTCTCTTTTAGTAAACCCGGTCCTCCTCTCAGCATCTTCTCCCCTCTCTAGCCCATCGTTCTTCTAAGCCTCTGGGCTGCTGAATAATGCATATTCTGTGAAGGTGCTGACAGGCAGAACCGCAGCTGCAAACAATCTCTATTCTGACAGTGTTCTCTGCGGGAAGAGTATACGAGTGACCTGCATGCATTAGCCTAACCCTAGCAGGCAGACGCTATCGCTACAGAAAAACCACAAGAACAAACATAAACAACTGAGGCTGAGCAAAGTCTGTCACTGAGGTGCTCCCCCTGAAAGACATTTCACACCTTCAACATATTTCACTACATTTCAATAGTTCTAATCACTTACCAATAAATGTCCGTATACACCTCCTCTCGCCATAGACTTCCCATAGCTGTGTAGAGAGTTATGTTAAAATGTGCAGCAAACCCATGAATGCTGGTACAGGAACTAAATGAAAATACAACAATAAACAGATACACTACCATAAAACATGCTGTAGCATAGCATGGTTTAATGAACGTCTATTAGCTTCTGCGATGTTTCTAATGGCACTATGTCGTGTATTTTACCTTAATCTTACAGTCCATGGAGCTGGAGAGCAGTAGATGACCAGAAGTAGGGAACAGACGGATGGCACTGACGCCCTAGATGATGCAAAGACAGATGAGAAATCAAGGTCTCAGTTTAACATTCAACAACGTAGTTACATTTTTCAACTATTACTCAAATTATGACTGCTAATCAACATGGAACTGTCATGTGTCAGACATGTCCAGATGGGATGTGAACACAGTCAACTGGTACTACTGAAGCAGTTCTGAGGGGAAATAAACATATTCAACACAGACGGAGATGTACCTCTTCCACCTACTATCTCAACATTACACACACACACACACACACACACACAGCAGAAGACCAGATGGGCGATGCTATGTCTTGTTTCAAGGTGACCTACCTGCTGTAAATGTATTGGGTCAGTGGTGATGAGGATTCTGAGAATACAAGAAGCAAAGTGGGA
>CAAKHB010001976.1:275325-291200 GCA_901007665.1 Aeoliscus strigatus | reverse complement strand
CCAGATGGGATGTGAACACAGTCAACTGGTACTACTGAAGCAGTTCTGAGGGGAAATAAACATATTCAACACAGACGGAGATGTACCTCTTCCACCTACTATCTCAACATTACACACACACACACACACACACACACACACACACACACAGACACACACACACACACACACAGGAATGCAGTCAAAGAAATGTCTCTTTCTCTGACCTTGGTGTGTCCGGACCAAACATGAATCTGTTTTTTGGGCAGGTAACACTTGTCTGGTGCTTCCCCAGATCGCAAGTTGACGCCCACATCCTGAGGGATATGGAGGTAGGACCTGCCCTGGTAATCATACATGTCTTTAACTGAAGAAGGGAAAAAAAATAAACATCATGTTAAAACCCTAAAAAACATGGGTTAAAGAGTTTGACACTCCTACAATAGCTATGAAATATGAACTGTCGACTGTACTGTTGTGTAAGGCCTTGACAGTTTTCCAGGTTTTTAATGACCATAATATCTGTGTCTTTTTACTTGTGTATAGAAATCCAAAGATCATCTTGAGGAGAACAAAGGGTGTCAGTACTACGACTGACTGAAATAATATCTGGACTTAAAAGTAATTGGACCTACACACCTGAATAAATATCTCATCATGTCTCTGTGTTGCACAACAAACAAAACAACATTTTTATGGGCCACTGTACCATGGAGAATGGTCTTCTCTTCTGCAGGAGCCTCCTCTTCATTCCTTCCCCTCTTCTGTCTTTTGGCTATGATATCATTTAGCTCTTTCTGCTCCTCCTGGATAATAAAAATCACCAAATAAAAAAAAAGACTCACTTATATAAATACTAACAATGGGTTTTCATGCTACTTTGGACTATATAATTCACAAAGCCTTTACCTCTGTTGGTTTGGCCACTTGTTTCTCATCTAGATATTTTGCCCATGGTCCGAGGAAGTTATCAATCTCCCCTGCATCTCCACCTTTGACCTTTTTCCTTTTCTCTGGTTTCTTATGTCCACTCTCAAACACAGTTAGACCTGTTGGGAGAATCATAGAACAGTTTCTTTCCACTTTTACTCACCACACTTCATATGGCATAAGACATAAAATATTAATAGTCTGGTAAATACAGCCTGATGCGAAAAATACATCAGAGATAAATTTTTAAAAACTACCTTTATTTTTCTCGGCCTCTTCCACCGCACCAATGTAGGCAGTAGGAGCAGCTTGGTGTGTTTCGACAGATGGATCTAAAGCATAACCTAAAAACAGAGATCACAGAGTTGGAAGAAAAACACATACACATTTAAAGCGGGTCAGAGGTTGTAGAAGAACATACCATATGTTGAGAAAGTCCTCCTTTGTTGCTCAAACATGAAGTCATTGACATGTGCAGGTTCTGCATAACCCGATAACATATTCCTTGGAGCAGCCATCTGTTGGGTCCTAAATGGGTTTGCTGGACCAAACTGTGGGTCAGAAAGCAAATCAAAATTTTATTAATTATCACTTTATTCAACTGTTTGATCATTACATCAAAAACAAGTCAAACTGGTATATTCATATAAACATAACTACAGACACTGAAATACAAGCTTACCTCTGGTGCAAACATGGTTTCATATGTGGGGTTATATGCAACCTCTTTCAACGCCGGGTCCAGATGTACGCCAGTTTCAACTGACTCCTAAAATGTACATTTTCATTACACGTTATTTATTAAGCTATCACTCAGATGGACAGATTGACAGGTGACACAAAACCGAAATGAAAAACCAAATGCACTGTACATGTAAAAGCAGCACAGGATTTGATAGTAAAATAACATTGAAAAATAATATATTTTTTTTAACGGACCATCTGTGCCAAAATGTCAAACAGGCAGACACTACCACTAAAATCGACACAAAGAGGCAGGTTATCGAACGCTTACTGCACATTATGATAAGGGACAAAAGCAGCTTTTTCATAGTTAGTTAGTCATATAGTATTTGTCAACGACATATTATGGCCGATTTGACATTGTCACTAGGACAGTGTCAAAACAGTAAGTTAACTAGTTCTGAATGAAGCCATGTATCTATCTGAACTAATGTAAGATAAATAATCATCCAGCCTTCCCGCTCTTCACTCCTTCCACCGGCTACGTTGTTTGTACACCTGCAACTGAAAACGAGCTGATGCTTACAAAAAGTGGATTAATCCACTGCGTGTCTCCGCAACGCAACGAACATGGATGTAGATAACTCTTAAACGTAACTGTTATCGGTGGATGGGTATGTTAATCGCGGTACAGTCATCCTTGTGTTGTAGCAAACGTCGGCTAGCTAGCTTGGTTAGCATACCTTGACGGCGACTTCAGGCGCAGAATTGAGAACAGCCACAGCCATAGACATTTTTTGTCCCGACTGTAGCGGTTTGAGGTGGGCCGTGGCGTCCGGGTCAATTTCAGCCACATTATCGGCAATGGTAGTAGACTCTGAGTCATTTTCTGAATCGGAATCGCTACCGTACGAAACGAGGGACGACATAGCGGCAGCCATCTTGGATGTTGTGATTTCACCGGAAGCTGTGGGCGGTACTTCCGTTTAGCTAAAAAGGAGAAAAAGAGAAAAGCGCTTGTTCCACGGCCACCTCCCAAGGATATCAGAATAAAACACAACACGTTTATCATATTGACATTGCAAAGATTGTATAAAAATCATGTAATTAGAGAATGTAAAAACACTCTTGCAACTATTTAATCGAACGACAGAAAATTAATTAGTAATTGCCTCTCAAACATGTTTTAAATCATTTTCACGTTTTACAAATCCAATATCCAGGTAGTTCTTCACTGTTGGAATGCCGAAACAAGTATTTTGTAAATGCGCCCACCTTAAATGAGTGTAACATCTCACTAATTTGCAACATTTTATGGAGATTCATGATAATGTGGTTTGACTTCAATTATTAGCATATTCAAAGGTGATGCACAACGTATCGAATGTCCATCATTTATTTCTTTGGCTCCCGCAGCTCTGAGGACTGAACGGTTCATCGGGGCAGGAGCACGGGACGCTGTCGCTCCAACAATGGAGTGGTTCGTACCATTGTCCCTGATCATCGTGGGGACGTTTTTTTTTGGAGAATGAACCACATCTCCACCGCTTTAGTGTAAAGGGCACATTTTCCTCGCAAATGGTTACAACAACTGTTTAATTTTATAGTCATTTGAAGTTAGGCTGTCTCGACTGTGCAAAGTTTAACGCCGAATTCAGCGACATGTACCCGGGGAATCCCTCTTGGAAAAGGTGACTTGATTCTTCTCCGCCACCGCCTCTTCTAGTGGGTGTGCATTTAATATCAGAGACAGTACAATCATGGATCCGACCCGGGGATTTAAATTCTTGGACACAGTGTCATGCTCCTCAGCCCTGTAAGGATGGGAAGAAAGTAAGAGGGATTTTTCGAGCTAATCAGGTAATTTTTGATCTTATTATACGTCTGACTTGCAAGTGCATAGACATCTATATATATATAGATATATTTTAAATATGAAAAAATGTCTAAACTGCGCTGAAGACGTACCATCCCACTAACCGCAGCCTGTACACGGAGTGACTGTGTTGTAACGTTCACTCTGGAGCTGGTTCACTAATAACGGTCGGGGGTTGTAATTCAAGCCGGCCTGGCCATCACTGACTGCACGTTAAACGCGCATGAACTCACATCGCAGGTGACAAATGTGTTGACAGCGCCGGGCTCCGAAGTACCCGGACCTTTTAAAAAGTATCAAATATATGTATGCACCGCTGCATAAATGCAGAAATGCAGAAAGTTGAATCGGGAGGATGCTACATTGCTAAGCTCCACATCTGCACACGCTCCGGGCAGCAGCGTCTTGACATGTTCAACGTGAGGAACATCATGTTGGTGAGAAACCGGAGAGCAAATATTTACTGGGACCCCCCCCCCCCCACACACACACACACACACACACACCTCCTCGAATCTCCATTCCTGCCCTGTGCGAACATGCCACAGATTGAAACTGGCGTCTCTGTCTGAGTCCTAATTGGGTTCCAGAGGTCCCGGTCCGTACAGTGAGCTTTGGCGAACTGCAGGCATGATTGCATTTCCCCACGAAGAATGCCACTGAGGCTGGGGTCTGTTCCAGCCAGCTTGGTTTGCAGTCATGGGGGATGGTAGCCCAGTGGAAATCATGCTTTGTGAAATTCGAAACCCTCTTTGTACTACTTCAAGTGCAGCAAAAAAGAAAAGTGGGCATGAGGAACAGTGTGGTTCAGTGATCATCTTATATAACTGGTGGCAGCTTGAAGATAGCCGTTGCTATGCACAACACCCCCTCACGTGATGCTGTATCTGGAGTTTACATTACACTGACCGTTTTTTTTTCTTCTTGCAATCTGTCCATCTCAACCCAGCTAAAGAACATGGTTCTTTGGTCAGTGGTAGCGGGATGAAAGACTGCAGCGGACACGTGTGCTCAGACCAAAGATGTGCTGCATCCACTCCAGTGCCATCTGCTTTTAACAGTCCACGGCTGTGGTTTTGTCCTTAGTTTATGCATTGAAATTCCAGCAGTGTGGGTACATGAGAAACACAAACTAGAAGAAGATGCAGTACCAGGACTTTTTGATAAGGTTTGATTTCTTGGGATCCCTGTGATGATCGTTCAGATTTTACTGTCTCACAACAATTGAAATGTACATAGCAGATAGCTCTTTTTCACGAGGTGATTTCATGTTTGTCAAATGGGCTTGGTTTTATTTTTTCATAAGGATTAAAAGCGCTTAAATTTGAGCCATAAACATAACAAGTGAACATTAAAAAAAAAAAAAAAAACACACACACACTGAGTATGCAGCCTATAAAACAAAGTGCATCATTTCAAGGCATGACTACAAAGCTCCGTGGAGATAAGCTTAGATGAATGGATGTCACATTCAGAAATTGTTTACGGAGAAAATAAGTAGCTTAGTGCAAGCAGCAATGGCTTTCTGGACGTAATGTGCTAAGGCCTTTCACAGCTGTTGGATTTATTAGCCTGCAGCAGCGGAAGCTATAGGTTATGATTCACAGCAGGAGGATTCAGTCTGGATTAAAACATTTTCCATATTGACCCATGTGTTGTCCCAATATGACATTTACACAGAAGGTATAGGAATTGGTGGATTCATACACCAAATATCCGTTGTGTATCAAGCCTTATGTGTGTCTGATCTGACCTGACCTTGACTCTTAGGGATGGCATTCTGGTCCGCAGTTCTTTTTTTTTGTTTCTCTTTTTTGGAAGCCAGAGTAATAAAAGAGTTTTGGCACACCTCCCACAGAAGCTTTTGGACCTCTCTTATTTGTTGACATTGCTCTGATCCTCCGCCAGTCTCCGGCTTTGTCATGCTAGCGAGAAGAACGTCTCTGTTTTTCTCATTTCTTTTGTTTCTCTCCACTGAGATAGAGAGGGGTGATCGGAGGACGGGCAACACGGAACAACAGAGGGCATAATGAAATAGCATGTCGAGAGAGAAAGGGGTGGAATTCAGATGAAAGAAAAAAAAAAGATTGATCAGAGCCTGGCATGAGGATGATGAGCGAGGAAGTTTCTCCGGGGATCTTGTGAAAGACAAGAGAGGTTTCATGTGTGGGTGCAATGTGCTTCACCTCTTTGCAGGCCATTTAGTGCAGCCAAAGTCAGACCTCCTATCTCTCAGCTGTTAGGATGCTCCAGAGGCTCCCACACACAGGAGCTATTGTTTTTCCTGTTGGCCAGACCCAGAGCTCCATAATACTGCTTCTGTCCCTGGTCTGTGCTGACAGTGGGACACCAGGGTTCAGTTTAGCTTGTCTGACTGGTGCTCCGGTGTCTCCCTGTCACTGCCTCGACCAACGCCTTTTCTGCTTTGCACATATATCCTTCCATCTCCATGTGTGACATTTATTCTCCCTTTGTCTTAAACTAGTTTTTCAGCTGTGCATAAGGCCCTTATTATTCCTGCATCTTTCATTTTCACTTCACAGCTCCTTGAGAACTGTGATGTGTCTCTCCTCAGACATAATTATAATTATACATTGTGTGTTGTGCTGCATCAAATATTATTAGCTTTCTCATTTTACCTTCAAATTGTATCTAAAACTGCGGCATCATCATTGCATTGGCGCAGTTCGGTACATGTTCTGACTGAAATACCCATGTCTCTCTTTTGCGTTGACTGATTCCTACCTTCTCTGCATGGTCACAGTTAGCTAATTAAGCTAATGAAAATTAATGTAAGCAAAGGAGATAAAAGATTTATAGCGTCGTCACAATAGTCTTGATGAATGTGTATTAACATAATGTTGCTTTTGTGATGTGCAAAAAAAACTAAGTCTTAGTGCACAACTTGTAACATCTTTCATGGAATGGCATTGCCAGGACACATATTTACATTTGTGGAGATGTGAACGTCCGGCTTTATCCCTAGATATGTAGGTCGATTTGATTGAGAAGCATAAATCCAGCTTGAGGGTTCCCATCTGGTAAACCCAGGTGTTGAGCTCACAGAGGAGGTATGAAAGAGCTGCCATCTTCCCTATTACAATTCCATGCACTATTAAAAGAAAAAAGAGGGTGTTTTGATCATTCCAGAACAGTTATTTGATCTGTATTTGAACAAAGAGGAAAGAGTTCCTAGGTTTAAAATCTCCTCACTGTTCTTGTCCTTTATTCCTCACCCCTTCTTAAGTTGCCAATCTGTTTTTTTTTTTCCCCTCAACATTTTTGTTTCATTCTCCCATTGTCACCCAAGGGAAGACAGGGCGTTGACAGCATCTCTTAAAGAGTTCACAGAATGTGTGTGTAATAGACCTGTTTGACCAGGTCTCTGCCATTACATCAGAGCAAACAGCCACCTGTTGTCAAATGCAAGAAGACCTATGGCTATTTCTTTTTTAAATGTTAATTTTCCTGTCCTTCATCCTGCTGTCTTTCTTTTTCTGATTCATGATGCAAACGCTCTTGTTTTCCCACAGTTAAAAGTACCTTCCATGTGTTCAAGCTGAGCCCCTTTGGTGATAGAATGAAGAAGTTCAGTAATATATGTGTATTCTTACATCTTGCTAACATCATCGCTGATGCAGTTGCAAATTCACAACTCATTAGTCATCAGTTATCTTCTATTTGGGAAATTGAGCGTGTCCTGTGACTGACCTGGATAATTCTCCCTGAAAGCCAATATGCAGACAATGGGGGAAACTGTGGACTGCTGAGGCCATTCCGCTGGTTTCATGCAGGTTTGGAAGGTAAACGTAGCCTGATATCTCTCGTGGGATAAAGCTTCTTTGGTCTTCATGGAAAAATTTCCTTCCACTGGATTGAGGCCTTGTATCTTTGTGTGCCGGCGTGTGTTTGTAAGTACACTGTAATGTAATGTTGCCGAAACTTGACTTTGAGCAGAATCTCCTGAGCCACATTTGTGTATGTGTGCATTTTTTCTATTTGAATATGCAAAGATCCTGATCTCTCTTCAGTCTCGCAGCCACTGGGGGTTTCGTATTGAGTTTTGTAGTGATATGTGTGTGTGAGAGGCTGGAGAAGGGGAGTCGAGGCACGCTCATGCTGTCCGCTTTGAATCCCCATTATTAAAACATCCATATACAGTTCTAGTCATACTCAAATGTCACAAGCGCTCATCTTTCTTTCTTCAGGTTTTTGAAATACTGTAAGATCATGTTCGTAGATCAGTGAAGATTTCGAGACAAGTGAGGACTATAAAACCAAAGATGCAACGGGCTCCTTCATTTACCACGCATTAATCCAAAATATTTATTATGTTGTCCACTGAAGAGATCAAAATATCATTAAATCCAATAAAAGGATGATGAAGTGAACAGCAATAATGACAAAATGAGTTGAGAGCAAGGGGGGAAGTCGCCTGCAGCGTTTGTCCATGATTTCGCAGCAGGGGTGCCTGTGCACACAGACAACTGCTGCCTTTAATTAGGAGCCAATATTTGACTGTTCATTTACAGCTCACAGCAAGTATCCAGTTTGGGTTTGCATGAAGCCCCAGAGCAGGGCTTGTCTGATCAGTGGAGGACTTGGATGGAAGCTTTCTTTCCTTTCTGTTCTCGTTGAGGAGCAGCAAATGACGCATTGGCATCAATCTGTATTAAGACACTCTAAACTGTCAGACTACAGAATTTCTGACCTAAGGTCACCAGGTCATCAATTTTTGGTTGCAAAGTGAATCTATACTATTTAAGGCAGCATACATAGACTTGAAGGACGACCACATACCATAGCCTGTCTCATTTAAGATAAGATGATCAATGTCACACTGGGGAAATTTGTACCAGCAAAGTTGTAGCATTATGAAGAAAAAAGTGTCATATAACAAAATAGATCATTGGTAAGCATACAATATTAACAATCTGTACAGGCATGAGAAAAATATTAAATACTACAATGCAGCAAACTAAAGGAAAACTATATGGTAGTAGGTACAGCATTACTATTGTAGATTTAAAAACAATATTGCACATGGTTCTTTACAACCGATACTCAGAAGTCCAGCAATGGGAACTGGCTTAAGACTCGACTGTCCCTTACATAACTGTCTTCATTTATAGACGCATGCCCACAGTTCAGAGTGTTCAGTTACATAAGACAGCGAAAACGCTGGTGTTCTCCTAAATTTACACTTCTGTTCTTTGGAGATGATCGCTACAACACTGTTAAAAGGCATTTTCTCCTTGTCCTTGCCCTAAGGCAACGTGCACCAACGTGAGTGTGTGTGTGTGTGTGTGTGTGTGTGTGTGTGTGTGTGTGTGTGTGTGTGTGTGTGTGTGTGTGTGTGTGTGTGTGCACTCGTGTGCACGAGATGCCTCTGCATCTTTTGTAGCACTACTGCAGTTGACAGGAAGATGGCGGATGTGTAATTTATTGCCTCAGAGTGAAACCGTCCAACCAGCAAGTTAACTGGAAACATCATTCTCATGACAAAGCCAATTACCGCTGTGCTCTTTTTAAATGGAAAATATCACTGCTGACTGGCCCCCGCACAGGTCAGAGCACATGGGAGTAAATGTGAAAAGAACCAAAGACTGGGCCCAGTTTCTCAAAGCAGGTTTAGTGAAAACTGTTTACTCCTCAAATGAGGACAACTGCACATTTCTCTTGGAGGTTAGATTAGAGATCAACTAAAATCAAACACAAAAGACGCTTGTAAGACATTTGGTTTGATTGATGTCACATTTTTGTGACAATAAAATTGAAACGTTTTTGTTATTTCAGGGTTAACAACCTGATTAAACTTGCCTTTTGGAGATGTTTTAGTTGGCAGGACATACAATGAGCTTTGAATCCAAGTTTAATTAAGAAAAAGAAAACAAATGAGAAGCCTGGCTTTGCTTTTGTTTTCCGTCATTGATAGTGAAAGCAGAGTACGAACACCCCACAAAACAATCAGCAGCAGCAACAGCCTGATTCCCTGATGGTTCCAGAGATTTCCCGGTTATCCTGTTGTGTAATATGTATTACAAGTGATTTTACACTGAAGATGATGGGCCGACATTGGACATTTTAAACATGTTTATTGTATACAATCAGAAATCCTGCAGTAGAATGAACATCGACGACAGCCGAGCACACACTCGGATTGAAGATGAGGAAGTGGAATCACAACAAATGATTTTTTTTTTGTGTATATATTTTTTTCCCCTTGTATTATCAGATCAAAACAGTCCAAAATCTACCACGCGTAACCATGGGAGATTTCAAGCCAGGACAGTCAGGCTTCTAGTCGCCTGTGAACAAAATTTGTGTTGTCATCTCACACAACAAACAAAACCTTGAAATCTGTTATTTGTCGTCCTGTGTGGTTTCTCACATTTTGAAAATCGATATGTGTCAAGCTTTAGTTCATCCATCGCAGTGTGTATACATAGCTCCATGCCCGAGGTGCTTGGAGGACACATGCTACTGTGGAGCTCTTGTTTGATAAATAACACACACATTGCTCGGGGCAGGAGTTGAAATCAAAATGAAACAAGCCTGTTGGAGTTACATCTTGATAACCTTTGTTTTACAGTTAATAAACAATGCTGTTCTTCTAAAATCCCTCAAACACATACAATTAGTTCGCACCAAACTACTGCAATATCTACATGCTGTGTGGGTGTGTGTGTGTGTGTGTGTGTGTGTGCTCATCGGCCCTTTCTGGAGACATCACATTGCTCTACCCTGTGGCTTAGGGGAAGGTCAGAGGTCTTGTCGTTATTCAATCTGTGGTTATATAAATGTCAGTGGTGACTTGAGGTTTTGGGAGCTCAGCCTCAGGACGGCTGATGTGCTGACAAAGGTTCCTGGCCTCACTCCACCTCCATCCTTTTCAGATGTGCCATTCCTTCCACTGTTCTTTATCATCTTTGTCTATGTTTATCCTGCTTGTCTTTTTCAGTCTCAGGTTCTTCCCTGTCCCATTAATTGATTCACAAATGTCTATACGCTCCCCTCTTCAAAATAGCCTTAGCTGCTCTGTCAGTGTTGACTGCTTCCACTGCGGCTCATGATGATTGCCAGTTTTGCGGTAGACTTTTTGCCTGGAGGCTTGACCAGGTTTTTAAATGCAGCGTTACAGTGAGTTCAAACAAAGGCAACATTTAAGTGGGGAGGCAGAAGGAGTCTGGCACTTGTTCATCTTGGCCCATCGCTGCCTGGAGCCTCTCAAGTTAAATTTGCAAATACACAGTGGCTCAAGCAGAAAAAGAACATTATGATGCCGCAACGTCAACCAAGTGTTTCTTTGTAGTCCAAGTAAAATGAAGGTTTCCTGACCGTCCTAAAAGAGGAAAAGAATGTTTTACTTCTTTGGCTTGTGAAAATGATGTATAATTATCGTGACTGAAATGGCGCACAGAGAACTAAGCTAAAGGCTTTGAATTTGGTCAATGGGAGTTAAAATGTTTTTTTTTTCTATTAGTCTGCAATTCAATTTAAAAAGATTGAGTAAATAGTGGCATTAGGGGAAGAAAGGATCGAAATGGAATGGGTGCTACGTGGCTCTTCCGCACCTCCTTGTGTGGAAATAGGACGATGGTGTGGACCATGAGTAAGCTGAGTAGGTGTTAATCTAACAACATGACTGATAGAGGTATTGGTTTTGGACCAACACAACAGTGATTGACGAGGGCATGGTGACTCTGATACTCCCAGACACCCTGATGGGCGAGGAGGGGGGACAATAGACTGGCTGAAGTCTGTCTGACCAGGACAGATAACAGGAAGTCGCATGGGAGCAGTGATAAGGGCTGCTCTTACTTACGCATTTACGCACACACACACACATCAACTTCGCTGTGTACTGAGGCAAATGCTTCCAGCTTGAAATACGTCATCTGATAAGGGGAACAAAATAGAAGCAACCATGTGAGAGAACCCAAACAGCAGGCAGAATTCAATTTGCTCAGCTTTTGAGCTGCGTCGATCGGAGAGACCAACAGCTTCCTGCACAATGCCTGGTGACGGCCCGACACAAGCTGGACGGTGGGGGCTGAAAGGCTGCCTTCCTCTCTTCCCTTTTGTCATCCGTATTACCTGCACCAGAGAGAGGTAATCTGCAGATCAGTGACAAAGCAGAGGACCGTAGTGTGGCTGCTCCTTTGAAAGTCACGCAGAACGAACCATACACCAGTAACTCAGGTGACAAGAGTCCTTCCGCTCCCGTAGGCACACAGATCAGTACAATGGTAGGATGACTGGCTGGCCAAGGCCTTAATGAAGAGAATACACATCCACTTTTTTTGACATTTATAAGCATTGCTGTTGGAAATTGTGTAGGTACATGCAAGTAGGGGGGATCTAATGAGACACAGGTTACATGATGCCTGCAGCTGACCTTTTGACCCTGAATGACCTTTTTCATATAGGTGGAATAAGGCCCCCGAGGACAGTGACTATCCATCAGCTGTTCTCTCACCACAATAGACTGCATTATTTTCTTGTGCATTTCATAGTGTGGCTTCAAGGTTTTATTCACATTTGAAGAAATAAGTGCATGAGCAGAGCGCAGTGGTGCAAAGGAAAAGCTGCGAACGCCTCTCGCAGGTCAGCAGCAACTCAGGTCAAAGCTGAAATGTCAGACTGTAAGAGTGAGGAGGGACAAAGAAATTGCTTGTCGAAAATGAACGAGACAGCTACGATGGAAAACTGTAGAAATTCTAACTTTCTTTTTTTGCTGATTTTCTGAAGCTATAAATCGGTCCATCACGCACGACGCCACAGAGCACAGACGTATGAAAAACGTACCACTGATTGACAAAAAACTATAAAAAATATAATAATTATACTTATTATACTGTGTACACCAAACATACACCACAATACATCAAGTGCCATTTTAAATTGACAACAAAAAAAAAATCAGTCATTTTGCCTGCGTATTGTCACAACGGTCAGTCCTACTGTCCTCTACCCAGAGGCATTGCCTTGGGTCTTCTCAGAGCAAGGGCACCTTCTATGACACCACTACCTTGCACCACAGCTGCCCTATGCACCGTCTGATCGCTCCAATTCATCCCACACATCCTCGCTTTCCCTCTTGTCTCGCTGGCTCGCATATCCATCTTTCAAGTTCCACTGAGTACACGCCGGATGGCTGTAAAAGCCTTGCTCTATCTGTTTTAGTGGCCTAGTTGACTAATGTAGGTATGTATGTAAGATGCTACTGTTCTGTTTTCTGGAATTGACATGAGGATTAATTTAGTTGCAACTGCAGTTCACGTCTTAGCATTTTCACCCCGAGCATCTTTTTAACATCAAACAATTTCCCAAAGGAAGATTAAAAACAGCAGTCTGCTGTTGGCTTTGATGGTGAAATGAACAACACCTTTTGCAAAGAGATTTGCGTTAACACAATCCCTTATTCTTCTGGTGCATTTGAGACTGAAATACACGTTGCCTCTGAGCTCTATCACCGGATCTTAAAACCACTGTTCCTTCAAATCACTGTATTTGGATATGGATAAAAGTAAAGTGATTGGAAAGCTACTCTGTACAGTTTTACATTAGTGCTTTGTGTGGTACGTGATGGAAAAGAAGAGGAGGCTGTGCTAAGGACACAGTAAGTATGATGCATTTTGACCTGTTCCCCTCTGGGATATATGCAGCAGTCACATGAATGTGAAGCAGTTACTCACAACACACTGTAAAGTGTTGGATCACAGGATTGTTTCACAATATATTGAAAGAAATGCAATAACAGTGAGGTACCAGCTGCTGTGGCCAGTCCACCCCCTGCTGCCTGTCGGACCTGAAACCCAGCACCCCCAGCCTGGACTGAGGCATCCATCCTCCGACAGAGAAGATGCTATTTTTCTGTCGCTCTCCTTTTCCCTAGATGCCACCTACCCACACGGCCTTTTTGTACTCTGCCTCAAGCTGTCTCTCCCTCTGTGTGTGTGTGTGTCTCTCTGGTATCCGCTCCCCACCCTAAAGCATTGAACAACCTCCACCTTTACACACACAGGAACCTGGGATGCTCATGCTAATATCTGCTGTTTCCATTAATATCATACATCCCTACGAGGAAAGTTGGTCTGAAACCTGTCATTTACTTTGTTTGAATGCACAAACAACACTTCTTTCATTGGAATGACGTGAAACCCCCTCTGTTATAGGGTCTAATTGTCAGGTTTGTTTAGCTGGCAAAAGTACAGTTGGACCCTAATTCACTGTTGATTGTTCTAAATACGATCCATTGACTTCCTTACAGAGCTGCATTATTGTGTCTATCAGTCGTTCTATATAGTAATAAATATAATACGTAACATAACTAATCAGATGTGTATTTGTTTACATTTCATCACAGGCATAGGTCAGGTCACCTTATGATTTTTTTTTTTTTATCATTGAGTTACTCGAGCAATCGTTTCAGCTCAAACTTCCTCTCTCTCACACACGCACACACACACACACAACTAGTGACCAGTTGATACGTAGCTGGAGAAACTGGGTTTATCTTGTCTGACAATGCATTGTTTCCAGACAGCATCCAATTCTCACCGAGCCAAATGATGACGCAACGAGTGGAACAGCTCAAGTTTCATGTGACACCGAGGTGTTTTGTTGTTGTGAACTACGTGTGCTTTCCTTTTTGTTTTGCGTCTTTCCTTAAGATCCTGTTTTTGTTTATCAGGCTGACGGGGGATGATGCTGCGGTTTTGTTCATGCGTGCTGTGCTTACTATGTCTGACTAGCAAGGGAGTTGGTATAATGAAATTTCCCTCACAGGCCAAACAAGCACAGTGGCACAGTGCAAGCATGCACACATGTATTATTGAGCAGCAGTCTTTCATAATTCATCACAGTGGGTTTCTGTGCACTCAGCAGACATTCTTTGAATCTGTTTGCTCATCAGACACTTGGCTCACACACACACACGTCCATGAATATTTAGTCTTACACATCTGCAGTTTGACAAAGTGCGTTTTGTTAAATGAATGTCAAATGCCATTAAATCTCTTTGTAAGTAAATACAATGTAGGTTGTGTCAAGATATAAATTCCGTCATTGATCATGCTGTTAATGTAGTCTTGTGGACAGGAAGACAATGTTGAGTGTGATGCTTTATGGCTACACAGAGAGAGATGTTTACATTCCAACATAACTTGTACACATCAACACTATTCATGAATTGTGATTTTATGCTTTTCTACTCCTCTGTAGTACAGTTGGTCTTTGTATCATGGGTTTGCCTTAAGCAACTTGTGGAACTTCTTCACAGCTGCCAGGCACCAAACACTGTGTCATCCTAGAAAGTCAGCCAGTGAATGGATCTTTGTGCAGCACGTGAGTGCCTGTGTGCCACTGTGCCACTTTGATCAGTGTTGGCTGTGGTGATTCGGACTTGGAGGGGCCAAACAACTCAACCCAGAGACTCAATTCTCAATATAATACATCAATTTCCCGCTGCTGATCCAGAACTGGGCTGCAGTGGGCAGACACGATGCCATCGTCTCTGCCTCTCATGAGCACGTATTCACCATGTCGTTCCTTCTGTCCTGGACATAACTCCTCATCATTTAGAGCTGGGTAGTGAATTGAACCACACCCCTTTACCATGAGTATTTCTGTGTTACTGCTGATGGCAAGCAGGGTTGCAATGGGACGGAAAAAAACTGAAACTTTCCATGGGAATTTAAACTGGGGAGTTTTGGAAATATTCAATGTATGTACACAGTAGTAGTAATGTATAACAATATTAACATTTTGTCACTTCATTGGATAGTCACATGCTCTGTGCACCTCCAGGGTTCTAGAAATGGAGGAAGCACAGGTGGGTGTGGCCTCAGTATACCTCTAGTCAGCATTGTGCATGTGATTGAACAGCATCGGTATTTTGCATTCTTGCATAAAATCTGGTTGTTGTAGTCATGACTGTGCGATATTTAAACACATGCGAAAGGCAGTTCTGTAAATTGCCCGTTTATTCCTGTTTATTTCCATATTTTGCTGTCAAATCCCATGGAAAGTTTCCAACTGGTTTGCAAGCCTATGAGGGAAGTACAGGAGTTCACTATTTTCGGAGATGAAACTTAAAGGTGCTGCCCTCTTCCTGATTACAACACCCTGTCACCTGGGCAGCGTTGATGCCAGGTATTACAACAGCCTTCTCTACATCACACTTTCTGAAGCAGAGACATACTTACATCCAAGATAGTTGGGATATCAGTCTGAGCCCCACCCGACAGAACCGGGTGCTGCAGGAGTATTTTTAGTGCAACAAACAAGCGTCTGTGGATACATGTTATAGTGCCTTGTGGTAATGGTTGGAAGGTGTCATCTCACCACAAAAAGTGGGTTGTCAACATGCCAGCTTATGTTCAGTGTTTTCCTGTGAGAGGTA
>CAAKHB010001976.1:182349-265555 GCA_901007665.1 Aeoliscus strigatus | reverse complement strand
ATGTAGACCTTCATTTTAATATCCATCTGAGCGTGTGCTCATGGGTCAGAGCAGAGGGTGTACATTCACTTTTGGTCAGTACTATTGGTCTAGACACCGTAGATCACCGTTTTTGCAGCTCGTTTGATCACCTGCAGCACATTTTCCGATGCCACACTTGTATTGATGAAGTATGTAGTAGTATGAAGTAATAAGAGCCATTATTTTCCTTGTTGCCACATTACTGTTTCAGTCGTCCCCTGATCACCCTCTCATGTATAATTCAGATCCAGTGACAAATCTTTTTTTTTTCTCCCTCCTCCAGCACAGTTTCTTCACCCTCCAATGTGTGTAGTATTGATTTCCCTCTGTTATTCTTCCGCCCACTGAAAATGTCAACTATTGCTTCATGGAAAAAAGATCAGTCATTCCCAGATCTGCCAGCAGGGCAGCCCACTGTCATCTGTGCTTTTTGGTTTCAGGGAAATGAGAATAGGGATGTTTGTAACAATATGGGGTGAGTTGCTTTTCTCTCGGTCATGGGACACTCAGTAACAGGAGCACTTATACAAGTCTTAGGTGTCAGGTTTTAACCAATACACTTCAAAAGCTGATGAAAACAGAACCTCCTCAGGAGAGGGAGCTATCAGCACAATGGCGCCAATTGTGGCCATGGAAAGGATTGAAGATAACGGCTGACCAATGTGCACAAATTGTGTAGCCACACAAGGATCTGGGTCGTCTCCATTTTAAATTTAGTGGCTTCTTCTTTGGGTCAACAGACATTCTGACTGATGGTGTTGGTTGTCTGCCTGCAGTCGTAGTGGAGAGCAGGAGAAGCAGCAGAGAGGTGTCTGAGGAGACAGACAGCTGCACAGAACGACCACAGAGTGTTTTTCTCTGCATAAGAAAAATCTCCAACTCCGGTGTCTTCTCAATTCAGCCCGTCTACAGTTTGCAAGTGTGTTTCAGTGCTGAGTCCATACCCTGCTGACAGGTTTACCACAGCTGGTGTGTGGTCAATCTCAAACTATTTTCATCTGCTCATCGCTATCTGGCGTAGATGTTGAGCTGAGGGATCGTTTTCAGGAAAGTCAACGTCATCCTGATACCCAACCAAAAATGATCACATTTGTTCTCTCTCTGTGTCCCTCCCTTCTTCTTCTTCCTCTTCATCTTTTCCATCCCTTCCTCAGTGTCCCTTCAGGACATAACCATGCGGAAGGCTTTCCGAAGTTCCACTATTCAGGACCAGCAGTTGTTCGACCGCACGTCGCTGCCAGTCCCAATGCAGGAGACCTTCCAGGCCTGTGAGCAGCCGCCCCCTCTCAACATCCTGACGCCCTACAGGTGCAAATCCTCGTGCTTTCTCATTATCACTTGAATCTGAGGGTGCTTTTACACCACAAGCGTTAGTGCGGTTGAATCAGACTGTAGTGTGTTTTCTGTCTCGGTACCGGCGTGCACACAGTCACCACGCAGTCACCGCACACAGGTGGACCGATTAATCCAGACTGAGCTCCTCAAAGAGAGGGGGAGAACGCATGCAGACCAAAACAGAACTAAACGCTGTGAATCACATCAGTCCTGTGAAGATGAATCCTGGACGAGCCTGAGGAGCTGCACACGATGTAGTCGTGCAGCTCGACGTGACGCATTCCAGCGCAGGCGACTCTTCTCCTGTGGGAAAAGCCGCTGAAGCAGAAGATACAACGTTCGAAGCTTATCGAACGATTCGGATAAAGCAGGGCAAACAAAGTAAGGTGTGAAAGCACCCTGAGGCGCTGCTGAAAATATCTGAAAGTATCAGAGCAGCGCGTCAACAAACGGTTTCATTTCCAACACTGTCTGCATGTTGACTTGTTGAAGCTCCTCCCTGCTCCTCCTCTTTGTGTTTCTATAACTGTCCCTCTCTTTCCCTCACACTCTTCTCATCACATCAGGCCAGGAGGCTTCCTGGGACACCTACCCAGGCTGCTATTTCACAGATCCACCCTGAGCGCAGCTGCAACGCTGTCACTGACATAAACCAACACAATCTCTCTGTGTTGCAGCAAGCAGCAGCCATGAATAATGATTTCATTACTGCCCACATGAACACACCAACACAGTCTGTCCGTCTTATCCCTCTCCTTCTCCAGCTGTTAATCTTCCATTGTATTTCCTTTCTTGTGTGGCGTGTCGTTCAACGCTCTGCTCTGTCCTGTGAAACCTTTGCTCTTCATGTTCTGTGATCGTGCTCTTATCAGTGCTATCGCCAAATGATGCGTCGGCACATCAGTTCCACTGAACCCCGCTGAAGGACCAGGAGTGTGAAAGGAGTACATGATATACAAGTACACATTTATACAATGACAGTTCTCAGGACGAGGGGAATTAGAATAATAATAATATAAATCTATAGCACCTTTATACACAAATGCAGCAGTGCTTTACAACAAAATGAAGGGGGGGGGCTAGAGATGAGTCGGAATGAGACGAGACAAAGTCAAATGCTCTTTCTTCTTTCTTTGCCTCTCTGCAGGGATGACGGCAAGGAGGGTCTGAAGTTCTACACCAATCCTTCCTACTTTTTTGACCTGTGGCGAGAGAAGATGCTGCAGGACACAGAGGACAAGCGGAAGGAGAGGCGGAAACAGAAGGTATGTGTCAAAGAAGGCCAGCTCAGGGCCCTGGTGCTGGTTTCAACAAGATGGCTGAGTTGTTAAACAACACTGGTTCAGTGGCCTCCACAACAACCACACGCTCACACATACACACACTCTTCTTTTTACGTGCAACCAGATGAGCCTGTTGGATTCTTATGTACAAACGATCAGACTGTGAGAGTGTCTCACAGCGCATGACACTCATGTCAACAAGGAACATACACAGCGATTATCCAGTCAGTGAGGACGTTAAACTGTAGTGGTCTTTAATTGATGTGGGACCAGTGCAGAGTGGAGAGGGAGCCGGTTTAATCAGCAGCTGGTTGTCACGGTGGACAGATGAAACGTGTTTAGGTGTTCATCAGCTGCTGCTCAGTGGACATCAAGAGAAATTGTAGCTGCACTATAACATGGAACATTATCATGAGCAGCAGTAGACAGCCGCGACGAAATTGAATTATAATTTAAGGCGTGGGTGGGCTTATCTTGTAAAACCCTTTTCTCTTCACCACATTGAAAGACCCCATGGAAATATGCAGATGTCCAGATGTCACGGAAGAGGGTGGTTTAGAGGAATCTAAAAAAAAAGTTTCACTCCTTTTCATACCAGTGACACAGACAGGAAACTTTTATATGTCAATTTCACAAATGCGCTTGGGAATTTCTGTTGCTCTACATTATATCACACGTTCTAAAGAGCACATCTTGTTTGTGAGGCGTGAAATTCAAGCGGTAATGACATCGTGGAGTTAGAAAAGTCGGGACAAGTCCGTACACACACACACACACACACACACATTAGCAGCCGGTGATGAATGAGAAGCAGCGGTGGGCAGAGAGAAGAGAAGAGAAACCTGCAGAGTCCTAATCTCATTAGCTCCTGTGATAGCCCCAGCCCCAGTGGATTAGTAGTCAACTATGTGCTGAGCCAGTCAGAAAGACTGAGGCAGTGAAAGGAAAGTCCCAGTGACACACTAGAAACTGAAGAAAGAGACGCCGCCTCTTAGATCAGTGTCTGCATAGACGTTTGGAATCCCCTGGAGGGAATTTGTTTTCTTTAGCCTCTGCTGTCGTCTCATTGTAGCGCTCACAGACATCCTAATGTTAATGTTGTCATGGAAATGACAACAGCATCAGAGACCACGCGTCATGCTAATGCTATTTTTCTTAAGAATCACTCTGTGTCGTATTAAAACCAGTGGGTACCCATTTCGAGTAGTGTTTTAGTTTTAAATGGTACGGGGGGGGGGGTAAGTGTCTGTCCCCAGAAACCTCTGAGATCAGCAAACCAATAAAACCAAAATACATTTTAACATTGGGATGAACAATAGTTGTGACAAAAAGAAAGAAACAATAGTAAATATGTGCGGTGCCTTGTGTGGTGAATTATCAGCATTAAGATGCTTTACACACACACCCCTACCCCCACCTCCCAATCGCCATGGCAACTGTGGTGTTCCGGTAATGTGACAGCAGGCTGGGAGCAGTGAGTCACAGAGATGGACTGACAGTGACACTCTGAAGGGTTCAGTGCTCCAGGCTCCAGCAGCTGCAAACATCTGAGGCTGCTCCTCTGTCAACAGGAACATTGGGGCTTTTTGTAGGCACAGTTAACCCCGGGGGGGTTAACTTGCTAACTCCAAGGGTGTTAGCAAGTGATGACTCAACCAGATTTGAGCAGTGCTTTAGCTGCATGGCGTCAGACGAGCTAATAATGTGGGCAGAATGCTGACTCTGCACTACTCAGAACCTGTTCAGTTCTTCAGTAACGGTGTTAACGACCCACTCATTACGTTCTTCCTGCACCTGTGTTTACGACAAGGAGAGATCCAGACTGTGTATTTTATTATTCGTATTATTTTTAGACGCCTTTCACACTAAAATGCCATGGCACTTGAGATGTTGTCAGGTTGATAGGAAGGGGTAGACGTTTGTGTCGCGTGTCAGTGGTAGTATAGAAAGTAGTCGGAGATCTCCTCCTTCCCGTCAGCTCTGCTCGCCGGTTTCTCGTCTGAATCCCGGTCTAACTGTGTCTAACTCTGTGCAGCTGGAAGTACCTTATCATGTGTGTCCCAAGGGCCTTATAAGAGTACTGTCTGAAATCCCTCCTCCCCTCCTCACACCCCCAGAGGTAAGCTCTTTTCCCTTCTCCCCACTGCCAAAGCATCTGCTTACCGTGCAGTAGCCTGCAGCCCCCCCCCCTTCACTCCCACTCACCGCGTTTGCTGGACAAGTGAGTGGACTGTCCTCGTACTAACAACCCCAAACCAGCATTTATCTGTCCTGGCGGCATCTCAGTTCTCCACAGGCGGGACACCAACAAGGACTGAGGTGTTTTTTTGTTTTTAAAAAGACAAATCCACATTTGGGAGCATTTATCCATTATTATTATTCACTTTTAAGAAGTGGAAAAGTCAGTCTACTTACTCATAGAATATAGCAGATGAAGTAGCGTCATTATTTATTCATAAACTGCAGCCGCTGCTGTCGGTCAGCCTCGTAAAGAAGAAGGATTGAGGACTAGACTTACTAAAGGCAAGACGGACTGTCTGACTGTTTGGATATGAACACAAAAGGCTTGTACGCACACCTCATTCAGTGTTCTCCAGAAATGACTAGATGCAAATTGTCAGCGCAGTGAATCTGTTCTAGTTGTCCAAAATAACTGCGCAATGCAATGCACGCACTTCTCTTCCATCATTTATCGAAAATTGTATCTTGTCCGTGTGCTGGCATTGTTTTGGTGCACACACTAACATGTGTAACGCATTTGCACTTCATTTCATGTTGGGAATATTGAAATCTGAGTGACTGCACGTCCAAGCATGATGTCATTGAACTGATGTGTGTCTGACGTTGGTTTGTTGTTGTGTCACCCTGCTCACAGAGGGAGTAATGCAGGTCCAGTAGGTGTGTTGTTGTTGTTGTGAGCAGCAGAGCGCTCCACCACGACACACCGTTGTGCACCGTGGGTGTTTATTTACCCAGTAAGAGAGCTGCAGTTCTGCTGAGTCGTCCACACCGCGCGCCCACACAATGCTACGCACACACGAGAACGCGTGCCTATAGCCACACACAAATAGGCACGAGGTCGCACACTGCACACGCCATGGCTGTATCACAACACACACGCCGCTTACACAGCCGTTGTCGGCCCATTCAGATGAAGGATGAGGACGGGGCAGGAGTACTACATTAATTCAAGCAGAAACAAACAACAGCAATAATGCCCAGACACAGTGTCCGCAAACTTCTGAGGAAGTTGTTTGTAGTGAATCGGTCCTTGAAATGTCAGAAGTGGCAGCTGAATGTAACGGGCTCAGCGCAGTGAGACGCTTCTATGATCGGACCTCCTGAGCGCCGTGTCACGTTCTCTCCTTTTACATTCTACTTTGTGTCCACATGTGTAAACATGCTGGCAGAGTGGGGCTCATCAGGGGTAATGAGCCACAATGAGTCACAATCTAATCAATGTGCATCACAATTAGGATTTATTCCCATGCCTGCTCTCTGGGTGTGTGTGTGTGTGGGGGGGGGGGGGCAGCAGCAGACGGCCAAAATCAACATCATTCCACCCACGTTGTGTCGAATCAGCAGCATGTTTTATTTGAACACCGGCACAGACACAGGCGTTTGTCTTTCTTCCCTTGTTGACACTGTGCATTTCCCAGCCGCTCACCAACCATTTAACCCCTCCCAAAAAAACGCCTCAGCCCATCCCACACTAATCCCAGCCCTTCACCCTTGTTTCCTCAAAGAATCATTTTGGTGTTTTTCACTCGGGGATACTTTTTTCTCCGATGTGTTTGTGTCAAAATGATGAAAGAGACCAAAGTCGTTTATGAACGGAGTTATCGTTGAGCTACATTTATTTGTAACTGTGTGAGTGAAATGACACACACACACACACACACACACGCACACACACACACACGCACACACACGCACACGCACACGCACACACACGTTGACCTCTGTGCTACATCTTGACCTGACATATCTGCTGCGATAACTTGGTCAAACTGATCATTTTATGTGTTTTCTCACAAACAGCATCCTTTAAAATGCCAAAACCAACAATAAATTGATGCTGTGATATAAACCTTTTAATTTTTTTAAGCGTCGAATTTTAGCTCAACCGAATGGAGTCACAGTGGATCACTGGTGTCTGGTGACTACGTCTACGTGTCATTCAATTCACACATTCAAATAATAACAACACAAGAACACAAGATTTAAAATGAAGGCTGACATACGTAATTGTCTGTTGTGGTACAGTCGCACATGGTGGCAGTCTCCCTCCATTACAGTAAACACGGGCACTGTACTTTAAATGTGTTTTTCTGTTTTCACCGGTATTGTTAACCCTCCGACCTGCTGTAGTTGTTGTTCCCACAGGTTGTTAATTTGCTGCAGTTGCTTTGTTTTCTGTTGTTTCCTTTTGTCCTTCTGTTGTCTGTCCATTGTTTTGTTTGTGTCTGTCTGTGTCTCTCCCTCCCCTTTCCCTCCCCTCCTTTCTTTTTTTCTTTTTTTTTCTCTTTCCCCTAGGTTCCCAGTCCGGTCGGGCCCAGATGTCCCACTCCGCTCACATACTACATTCACACCATGCACTTAAAATTCAGTACAAGTTTAAGAAATGGAGGAGCTTCTGCCATCAAAATGAATAAATACATGAGTTTTTCTGTCGCTGTAACTTCTTGTTGACTCATATACATGTAGTATGTTCATTGGCTGACAGAAATGGGGGTTGGTGTCACAGACGGTCAGTTATTGTTGGTTTTGTTGCATTGAACTTATCAGTTGACCGTTCACACACTGGCTGATACAGGGTGAAATGTGTTTTGAAGGTGCTGGAGGGGTGACGAGGAGCTTTGATGCTTTCTGGAACTCAGTAGACCTGTGAAATGTCCCTCCTTCATGTCAATCTTTTCTGTCTGCCTCAATTCTCTGTTTATTATTTGGAGTTGGCCTGTGACTTTGTTGTGCGTGTCCCTCCTTATCCGTCTTTCCTTTCCATGTAAGCACCACATCTTTGTAGTTGTCTCACCCTTCCAGTGAGATCTCTCCTTTTCCTATTATTTCCATTTTGTGTGTGTGTGTGTGTGTGTTCACGCCACATAACGCTCCAGCCTACCTGCATTGTGACGTCCCTCAGGCTGTTACCGCTTTCTGTGCCACAGCACTTTTCTTTTCCCTCTTTGTTTTGTCGCTCTCACCACATCTGTTTGTCTCCTTGTTTACTGTGTGCAGCAGTGTTGATTTTTTGTTTTACCTCCCCACCCCTGACCCCTGGTGCTTCTCTTGTGGTTTTTGTTTTTGTTCTTGTAGTTGCAGGACCCCCGCATGTATGATCAGGTCTATAGGTACTTAGACCTTCCAGGGCAGGTATGTGAATTACTTCCAAACACTGTGTTTGTTTTCTGCTTTAACAACTTCCTCTACAGTTTTTTTTTGTTGTTGTTTTTTTCAACCCTCTGTGTGCTGAAAGTGAATCGACAGGGAGTGCTGCTTCATTGTAGACCTGGACATATATGTAAAACAACAATGTCCAAATTGTTCCATCCTCGCTACTTCAGTGGAAATGAATTATTGTATGATAATTTACTTTGCAGTCAGTTAAGGAGCACTCCCTGTTCCCAGCCTGATGTAGAACGTTTCTATCTCATAGGAGTGATTTAATTCCTCAGTAGTTTAGTTCAGATGGATGTATGACCGACTACTACTAAATAAATGACAGTTCATGTGATACAGAGACAGTTTTACAATAATCAGACATTGTCTCTTTGCCTTTATCGCAACGAGCATGTTGTGATAAACCACCCAGTCACGTAAAACAAATGAAACTGCTGTTAATCTGTGGTTCTCTCTCTCTCTCTCTGTGTGTCCCACATCTCACTTTTCCTTCTTCCCACGTCGTCTCCGTCGTCTCATTCGGTTCCGTAACAATTCCATCTGAAGATGAAGGCAATAGACCGTCCACAGGAGCCCGAGAAGGTACCGCGGGCGCCACACGATCGCAAAAAGGAGTGGCAGAAACTGGCACTGGGCGCCGAGCTGGCTCAGGACACACCTGACGACCACAGAGAGGCCAACGGCTCCACAGGTTACCACGACAACAGGTGTGTGTGTGTGTGTGTGTGTGTGTGTGTCCACTGAGAATCTAGTACAGCACAGCTACAGGTCTGACTACAGGCCTCAGAAACTACAGCTGCTCGACACTGTGGTCTCAAGCAAGTGGAGCCGCTCCAGTCGTATGATGTTTTAAGGTGATTCAGTGGTGGACACAAAGGTGAACCCGACGTCTCTCTCTGCACAGGGCTCCCTTGTACATGGAACAGTTGGACGGGCCCTTCTCGCTGGCGGCGCTGCCCTACAGCCAGATGAACGAGCTGCTGAGCCGTAGCGGGGACAGAATGTATTCACGGCCCCATGACCCTCCGCCGCCTCCACCTCCCATGCACCCACTGGGAGAGATCAAGCCACCCTCTGTGATCAGGTGGGACGTACCCACACAGTCGCCAGTAGTTATTATGTTGGCAAATGTTACTTGGGTCAGTTTCATTTGGATGAAAACGAAATCACAAGTTAATTCAGTTTCATCACATTCATTGCCAGTGATGGTTGTTAAACAGTACATTCCGATCCAGTTATTTTATTTTATTTTATTTTATTTTATTTTATTTTATTTTATTTTATTTTATTTTATTTTATTTTATTTTATTTTATTTCAATTATTAACAATTAACAATTAGGTTTGTTTTTTTTTTAGAGTTTTTATTTATTTCTACTGGACACATTCAGACATGTCAGTCAGACGTGGTCACAGTGGATCCCTGGTATCTGGTACCAACATCTACATATAAATATGTAATCACAGCTACACCATCTCCTCCACTCATGTCTGTAGTAAAGAAACCATCCCATGTCCCTCTCTTCTCCTCTCTCATTATTAATTCTTGCCAGAATCTGTTCATATGACGCTATCTCTGCCACAGTTTCAATACATTTTTTATCGTCTGGTGAGAATCTCGGTCACCAGAGCCTTCCCCAGGATGATCTGTTACTTTCACCGAGGATGTGTTATCCCAGATTACGTTCCCATAGCACATGTAGGAAGGTCTGTTTTATCATCATGTGTTTATTAGGAAGCGACTCATCGCGGTAGAAATGCCCGTATGTTTAACAGGAGGGGGTCTGTGCTCTGGTGGAGCTTCGTTAAAAACAGAAAGGGGATGGATGGACAGATGGGTGGGGGAGGTGTAGGTTGTAGGGAAAAAAAAGAAAAGACTGAAGAAAAGGAGGCTGCGATCAATAAAGTGTTCAGAGGTTGTTTTTCTCCCGTGTTCTTTTGCCGCATATGTCACATTGGGAAGGGATGGCGAGATCAGAGGGAATGATTAAGGCCTCCGCAGCAGCTCAAGAGAAATATCTCATTTATTTTTCACTAGTCCTTGCAGCAGTCTTTTTATTTCTAAAAAAAAACAAAACAACAACCCTCTTTCTTCATCTGGATGTTGTGAAACGTGTTTAAGCGTCACATCACCTCCACGTGTTTGCGCTGACCCTCTCTGCCCTCGGGAACGTCTCCGTTCCTCTGGAGAACTCATGTCCCCGACTCCATCGTGTCCTTGTCTCCTCTCCTCTAGCTCCAGCTCAGGCTTCTCCGACAGCAGACCTCAGTCTCCGGCACGGACAGCAGGCCTCAACTCCAACACTCATCCCCCTCCACCTCCACCGCTCCCCCCTCCACCTCCCCCTTTACCCTCTGGCGGCATGCGTGGTACACCTCCTCCTCCCATTCCTCCCCTACCAATGCAGCAGCAGCCTCCAGCAATCCCGCCTCCCCCTGCACCTCTCCAGATCGCCCCAGGGGTGCTCCACCCTGCTCCTCCACCCGTGGCGCCCCCCCTCCACTCCTCCTCCCCGGCCCGTCTCCAGCAGGTCCTGGACAAGGGCCCACACGTGGGCTCTGCCGCCCAGGCAGACGGCACCATCCTGCCACCCCCACCTCCTCCTCCTCCTCTGCCCCTCCCCGGAGCGCGGAGCTCCTCGCCGTGTCCATCCGGCCCTCCGCCTGTGCCGGCCTTCCCGTCAGCCGGAGCGATGGCCTCCCCGCCGCCCCACGCCGTCCACGATTTGGGAACCAAGAGGCATCATCCCACCAATCTGCCTCCGATCAGCGACGCCCGCAGCGTCCTGTTGGAGGCCATCCGCAAAGGTGGGTCACGTGCACAGATGAGACGGTGGTGGGTCACGTGCACAGATGAGACGACAGACTTTTAACATGTGATTTTGTTAGGGTTACACGAGTTGAACATTTGAAGAACACTTCCTTTGGGTCGACTCTGTCAACTTATGATAAATCCCACGATGTGTAAAACAAGTCCGGATGAGCGTTAAAATCCCGAGGATGAGAGCGAATGAGGAGTGCTGTTCCCTCTCCATTGCTGTCTCACCTGCTTCTAGCTGACTGCTGTTGGTAGTAGGTCAGAAATCAGACATCTCTTCCTCCTTGTGTCTCCTCACAACAGGCATACAGTTGAGGAAAGTGGAGGAGCAGCGAGAACAAGAGGCTAAGCACGAGCGGGTCGGCAACGATGTGGCCACCATCCTGTCACGCCGCATCGCCGTAGAGTACTCTGACTCAGAGGACGAGTCCGAGTTTGATGAAGGCGACTGGATGGAGTGACGGTGGGGGGGGGTGTCAGGGGAACCAGAAGCAGAGCTGCAGTCCAGGAGAGACGACAAACGTCCCTGTTGCCCATTTTTCTGCAGTCGTCGAGCTTTTTTTATCTCGTCATATCTCTGTCTTGTCGTGTTTGTGTCCTGAGGCGTCTTTCTAGTGTTTTTTGTTTTTTTTGCATTCTTTCTTTTCTGCACTACCACACACCTTGTTTCTGTGGGATTTCTGTGATGGAATCTCCCACAGTGTTATACATGAAAGGGACGCTTATCGAGGAACCACATGTTTGTTTCTCATCCGTACGTCAAAGTTTAAAAGAATTCAAGAATAGTAGAGAAAAATACATTATGGCATGTTGCATCTATCCTTAGTTCAGAAGCAAAGAGTAGCCACCTGGTGGCTGAACATAGTATTACATGAATGCTTTTATTTTTCTGTCTTTTATTTACTTTCACTGTTGAAGTATTTGCAGTTTTAAGGGGCCAGTAGCTGCCAGCACGGACCGCCTCATGAACGGTGTGAACACCAGCTGTCATTTCACCCTGCTGGTTAGTTATCAGGACTGACTTTACCACTAAGAACAAGCAAACGATTGTGTTGGTCCGTCTTGTGATGCCTGTTGTATGGTTGTGGTGAAAATGAACAAGGTGTCGACGACGGCTGCTTTAGACACGTGCGTGTGCGTGCTCGTCCATCCATACAACTGACCTCCCCAGGGAAATACACACCAAGAGATTGAGCTTCTCTGCCTGTCCAGGTTCCGTGGCCTCCTGCAGCGCCACGTTCACGTCGACATCCGAGATGAAACACTGAGCCATTGAGTATTTTGAGCTCTTATCCTTTTCTTACATTTTGTGCCACGCAAACGGACACGTTACGTGATTGGAAGCTGAAGATTTCCTGTCTCTCTCGTCGATGAGCTGAGGAACACTTGAATTTTCCAGAAGGTACCTGTTTGGATAGTCCGATCTACACCAGGTACAAACCATTCTACACCACTGAAGGCAGCTTTCTCCTCGGATCCTCCTTTTCTGTGTACCTGCCCACTAACGAGAAGCCTTACCTCGTTTGAAAAAGAAAAAAAAATCCATTTGGTGTGATGCAGCCTTTTGATGGCCTGAACAAGAGGGATCCGTTTTGCCTTTCTCGGCTCATTTCATGGTAAATGTCTGCCATCTTTTACGTTCATTCGTTCTTTCTTCTACTTGCCTTATCGTTCGTATAAAACGTGTCATTGAGTTGATGAATGTATTGTGCTGTTACTACTTACTTGCCTGCGCTTGTATGGATTTGCTGTTTCTATGTTTGGGGAGGGAAAGGGACTGGGAGGACAGTTATCCCTGGTTTAAAAAAAAACAAAAACAAAAACGAGTAGATTGATATCATGTAACTTATGTAACTGTTAACTGTTACAGTTTGCTTGACTTAATAAAATTCTAATGTTCCGTTGCAGCTGCAGATGAAATTTGTCCCAGAATGACCAGACTTGATTTCATTGTGGTCCTGGTTGTGTCTAAACCTGGATGGATGCACCAACATCTCAAGACTATTTACAGTAGATGTGTGGTAACCTCCTGGGTCTGGCCTCAGCCTTCACGCTGGAGACTCCCCCACTTCTCGGTTTATTATCATGTTATTGTTATTTCTCCTTTCACTCTTAATCCCCCTTAATCTGCAAGGTGCTTAATGCATTTTAGCTTTCATGTCTAGATGGCACATGACCCCCCGAGCCTCAAAAACAAGTCGTCTTTGGGGCTGAAAAGATTAGAACTTCAGGACATTGTGCAGCGCTCTCACAGTTTGGAGAACAGTGGTAAGAGGAAGCTTATGAAAAGTGTGTGTATATGTGTGTGTGTGTGTGTGTGTGTCAAGGTGAAGCTGTAGAAACAGATGTAATCAGCACATACAGTGTGTTATTCTCAAACTCTTTCACCTCAGAGAAATGTTTTCTCCCCACATCAATTCAACAGTACCGAAATAGAAAATAATCATGTGCTGGTGTAATACTGTTAACTTCAACACATTTTGAAACAATTATGAACGCTCTATCTATCTCGCTCTATATATATATATATATATATATATATATAGAGAGAGAGAGAGAGAGAGAGAGAGAGAGAGCATGTGTGTGTGTATGTGTTTACCTAAAAATAGATTAGAAAACAAAATGAGTAATACCACTGCATGAACACAACTGCACCCAAAATACATACAGTAAGGCGCTGCGTGAGAAGCAAGTTCAAATACATGTATTAACAGCAGATGAAATAAATAAAAACAGATATGATAAGGTGTGACGACTACAATGTATGTGAAGGTTCATTTTATGGTCACTAAACACCTTCAACAAATGGGCTAACATGGTTAAATACAGACTGAATACAGTGTAGTTCGGTGAGACAGGTTATGAACTTGTGCCTCAATGGATACCCGATCACACAAAACACACTGCTGTATTTGGATTAGAAACCCTCAAATCTCCTCTGCGTCACTTCTAAAGGACGGACGTTACGTCTGATCGAATCACTTGACTCGCAGCGTGTTACTCTTCCTTCTGGGCTGATCTCTCTGGACTTGGCGAGCCCGAGTGCCAAAGGCCAAAGACTGCAGAGACTCTGTGATGAAGCGCTGAGTGGGAGAGACACACAGCATCACCAGCAGCTTAGCATCGCCCCCTGGTGGGCAGGAAGGAGAAGGCCCATGTTAAAACAAATCCAAACATGTCTGATTTCACCCAGTGGACGTGTCTGTGTGTGTGTTTGTGTGTGTGTGTGTGTGTGTGTGTGTGTGTGTCTCACCAATGGCATCCTGCAGGAGGTGAGTGAGCTTGCTGTTCCTATAAGGGATGTGTGCTCGCTGTTCAGCCAGAGCTCCGAGGACGTCCGACAGAGCAGACAGACTACGGTTTATACAGGACACCTCCCACAGAGCTGCACCCGCAACCCCCGTCATACCTGATACACACAGTCCACGGTATTATACAAATCCTGAAGCTGATGCGTGCGCTCCACTCTCAGTTTGTAAATAAACGTAGATAATAAACCCCCCTTTTCATAGAATTCAAAATAAATACAGAAAAATATTAAATTTGTTTTATTCACTAACCTACATCCGAAAAGCCACAAGGGCCAATTAGACATTTTTACTTTATTATATTTAATATAATAATTAAAAGCTACTCTAAGTGATATTAACATACATTTAACTGTATTCATTTATACTTTCCTCTCGATGGAGCAGATGTTACTCAACAACTCGATGTTTTGTGTGTTTGCGTCTTCATGGATTTTCCCTTCAGTACACAAACACTGAGAATGTTTTCCCGTTACATCAACTGACAACATAGACTGAATAAAATACCCGCTACATATGAAAGCATGAATTCTGCTGCATTGTCTGTAAAGGCCAGCAGGGGGCCAACACTAGTGGAGTTCCTACTTACTGACGCATTCGCTCCCTGCCAGGTCCACGAGCTGCAGCTTCGTCCTGAACGCAGCCTGTGAGATGCTCTGTCTGGGGGAGGGAGAGGAGGAAGGGGAGGGAGACGGAGAGGGGCAGGGGGAGGAGGAAGGACTCGCGATGAGTTCGTCAGATGAGTGCCCAGCGGCAGCGTTGGCACGGTGACAGTGGGGGCTCCACCACTCATTGCGGACGGAGCGATGTACGTCCTTTGTGCTCCGCAGCCTGCGAGCTAAAGGAAAGAAAGAAGTCGCCGATGAAAAGGTGCAGACGTGTCCTCGGTCGAAGCAGCGTTTACCAGCTCACCCAGGGCCAGTGCACTCGGGCTCTTGGAAGAAATGTTGAGTGTGACAATGAGGTGAGAGCGTGAAGAGTCAGTGTGCACGAGAGTGGGACAGTGAGTCCGGAGCTTCAGTACGCTGTTAATGATCTGCATCACCTCCGAGGCGTGAGACACGGGCCTGAACGACAGAGACAACACAGAACACAAAGTTCTCAAGTTTGGTCTTCATGTTTCTTTCCAGTTTAAGACAACATTGACCTCCTCTTATAATTCCTGTAGTGAAAAGCTAATATCAGTTATTTCAACAAACTCTAGTCAGGTTTGGTCAAATTTTGACAACTGGGTCAAAGGTGAAGCTCCTCATAGATTCCCCTCCACCGACATTAACTTTTATTTTAGTTTTATTCGGCGTTGAGTCTCCAGACTCTGTTTCGTGTCTGTTGATAGAAGCAGCAGATGGAACCGTTACCAACAGATGATGTTGTGATATTCGACATCATCAGCTGTCTTCCCTTAAAATAGTTTTCCCACGATTGTTTTGTTGGAAAAAACACCAAGACCAAAGAGGGACAGAATGGATCCACTGAGACCGGTGTTTTAATGAGACTTCCTACTTGAACAAATTCAAAAACCTAAAGAAATTCATGAGATTCGAGACTGTTCTTAAGAAAATATTGATGAATTGCACTTATGAACTTCTTAATTTAGATCTTAAGACTTAACAACTGTCTGGACTCACTCGTACGTCAGCCCGTTGACCTGGCTGGCACCAGCCGAGGTGGTGATGATGTCCCGCCGCTGGCTGATGCCGTTGCCCTGCTCATCTCTGGCCAGCAGGTCCAACACCTCGTTGTTGTACACCTCCATCACCGACACCTCCACCGTGTAGCTCGCTGTCGGCTTCTCAGAGATTAGTCTGAGTCACACGCGGGAACAGAGGAAGGAATTGTTCACTGACGATTCCCACGGTACACAGAGCAAAGTGAGTCCTCTTACTGGAAGACCTCAGCAGCAGCCATGGGAATAATTCCCTGCTGCGACTCCTGCTGCCCTACGGACGGCTCCCCCTGCTGCTGGGACCCCAACATGGTGTGAGTCTTCCCACTCCCCGTCTGCCCGTACGCCATGATACACACATTATATCTGAGTGTGTAAGAGACACACGTGGAGTCGATGTGTGTTCATCCTTTCAAACAATGACCTCCAGCGTCTGACACCCACCCATCCAGCAGAGAAGTGAGCAGCGGCCTGACTTCCTCAAACACCGTTTCCTGGGAGTCCTCCGGTCCGTGCACCCTGGAGAAAAAAACAAAACAGGAAGCACCGACGACGCTGGAAGTAAACCGAGGATCGTCACGTCAGTGGTCTGCGATACCTCTCAAACTCAAACGTCTTGTTCGGCACTGACACGCCTGTCTTTATGCAGTTCACCATCACCGAGTCCTGGAAGCAGCAGAAGAAGAATCAGCCCATGACGACACTGACACCGGCTGCAAACACACACACACACACCACGTGAAACTCACGTCACTGATGGCAGAGACCACTTGTTCTGTGTGTACTGGTCTGAAAGAGGCAAACAAACATCTCAGTGATGAGATTATGATTTTTTTTTTTTTCTTTTACTTTCTGACCCACCCTGATGCAGAGGGGGGCGCCGCGGAGCTGTCGAAGGATAACACCGGACGCACCCGGCAGTGAACCCTGATGTTCCCTCGTAACTCCTGTGACACAAACGGATGTCAGAGCGGCGCACGTGTCGTTGGCTGTGAGATGTCTTTCCTCACCACAAGTGTGTTGTGAAGTTGTTTTCTCCGCTGCCTCTCTGCTCTGCACGTCTCCCTCTCCTCCTCCAGGGAGCGCTCCAGAGCCGCCAACTGAGCCTGCAGGTCTGAGCAGAGTAGGTTCACTGAATTTCTCACAGGAGAAAATGAACAGTCTGATGTCATGAGGGCAAATAAAGACAATAGAGAATAAACATTAGACATGTTAGAAGTGTTTTGTCCTTTAAAGAAAGAAATAAAGGTTCTGTTTTCCACCCTTCTATTATCTGTTATTTATTTAAACCAGATAATAACAATAAAATCTATTTAAACTACACACACACATATATATATACATATATATTTGTGTGTGTGTGTGTCTTTTTTTAATTCTTTTAATCAACTATTCTCTCGCCCTCCTTTCCTGATGCGAGCAGGGACCTTTGGTGGAGTCTGTTTAATGTGTTGAATGTAAAACAGGTTTTAGGGGCTGACGTGGGTCAGCTAGAAGTTCTGTTCTCAAATGTCTGCTGTACACCACTGAACATTTTGTTATTTTGGTTTGGGACAATAAAAAGATAGGAAAGACAGGAAAAATGTGGGACACTCACACACACACACACACACACAGAAATGTTGTTTCACTACACACCATCTGTCTTCGAGTATGTTTCTGTTGTTGTGATATTCTCCTGTGGTTTGTGGGCTTACATGAAGTATATAGTAATATCTGTTCAACTCTGTGTTGCCAGCGCTGTGCATTAAAAAAGCACCTGCTCATAAAACGCCTCCATTTTCATGAAGGAGAGACACTCAAATATGAATAACAGAGTTTAAATGACATTCAGTCTCAAAGAGCCTTTTTCTCGACCCGATGTTCTTTGGATGACCTTGTGGCTGGGTGGAAGCAGGAGCGGTGCGAGAGGATTACCTGCCAGCACACACCTCCTAAATGAGGCATAAACCTGTAAGCCACTTCAGGAGCAGAGAGGATGACAACGTGAGGAACAGAGCAAAAGGTGTGAGGACAGAAGATGGGAGTGGATGTGGACCGTTGTCTTCGGAGGCACCTGAGGAGCTTCTCTCACACACATCCACTCTGCTACAAGGAGCGTAGATGGCAGTGAGGTCCAAACATCCAGGTACTTACTCTGAACCTGGTCTGCAGGGAAAACGTTCACAGAAGGGCTGGTTTGTTGGACCTTCTCCAGCAGCTGCTTGCTCTTCTCCTCCAGCTCAGCAGCGAAGCTCACGTACACCGCAAACACCTCGCTCAGGCACTGCTTCACAGTCTGACACACACACACACACACACACACACACACACAAACAAACATTTAGCATTCCCCTGTGTTTTAATGTGTAAACATGTAAATAATAGGTGGACATTAGGACGACTATAACACACACACACACACACACACACACACACACACACACACAAACGCTATCTAACTGCATCTGTACCTGGACCTCAGAGAGGAGCTTGGAGATGGCTGAGTGGGTTATCTTCCTCTCCAGGTGCTGCTGAAGGACCAGCGCCTTGGTCTCCTCCTCACGTTCCTGCCGCAGTTTCCCCAAACTCTGAAAAGACCATTTGCTCCCTGTGACATTGACCAGT
This sequence comes from Aeoliscus strigatus, assembly GCA_901007665.1. Lineage (NCBI taxonomy): Eukaryota > Metazoa > Chordata > Actinopteri > Syngnathiformes > Centriscidae > Aeoliscus > Aeoliscus strigatus. The sequence continues at coordinate 247,119 of CAAKHB010001976.1, read as the reverse complement.
CCACAGACATGATGATGTCATCGTGCTGCAGCCAACAAAGCCAGATGAACCATCTTCGTCATTAAAGATGCCTCATGGATGATCAGTTGTGATAAAAAAAACAAAGTTTAAATGAGAGAGCCGTTTCACACATTGCCCAGGGTCGATTCTCTCAATTCTCAGCATGACTATGGAACCGACACTAGCCCCAATCTGTGGATCTGATACTGGGAAACGTGCATTTATCTGCGACGAGCTGTTGACAAGACACATGTTCCACCGATTGCAGTTTGCATCCGTACAACTGTCAGTGCTGAGCTGTTTAAGAGAGACATAGACATACTACATGTAGAATAGAACAGAACAGACCAGGCATTCCCCTGCAGGAATAAGCCTCTCAGTCATGAATGGCTGAAATCTTCTTACCTCTGCAAGTCTCAGATGAAGGATGGCATTCTCTGTCTCCAGCTCCAGTATCCGCTCCTCTTTTCCCTGAAAACAACAGGAGGGCAGCTTCTGGTTATTAGAAGTGTGTGTTTAGATGGTAAAAATACAACTGTACACGAGTCACTCAACAGTCTCTGCTACACTCGTCTCAACATCACTACAACATTTACTCTCAGCGTGTGCTCCAGCAGATGAACCTGATGTGCAAAGATTTGGTCACGATTTACAAATAGAGGCATTGCTCCTGATATAACGAGGCTACTATTTAGAAAGTGAAGTAGAGACGTCCGTTTCCTTGTCAGAGGACCAGATCCAGTCATGTAATCCGATTAGAAAGTCTCATCTGGTCACCTGTCTCCTCCTGGGGATGGCGGCGGGTAAAACGAACCAGCTGCGCCATTTCCGGGAACTTCAAACAGTTGGAAAAACACTATCGATATCATATATGACATATATAACCTCAAACAACAGCTGGTGACATAAGACCCGATGCAAATTTGGGACTAGACACAATTTTTATATACAACGCTGGAGGGCGGCACACGTGTCGAAGCAAACCAGAACCAACGAAGAAGAAGAGGCGGCGGCGCGCACACACACACACACACACACACACAGAGCAGAAGAAGAAGAAGAAGAAGGAGGAGGAACACTTCCGCACACATTCACTCCAACTCAAGCGGACGGCTCAGACATTTTTTTGGTTTTCTTGTAAACTTTTACTATTGTCAGTAAAGCGTCACTGTAGGAAATGACTAAAGGTAAAGACAAACGGGAGAACATGAGTGTCGCCACTGAGGTGAGACGTTTTCCCACGTTTTACGGCAGTCAGTAGCTCTTTAGCTAAGTCTTGCTAATTGCCGCTCAGACTTTTACTGGTTGAAATTCCAGTAATTCATATACTTTCCGTCGTAGACAGGAGGTGTTTTGTGATGATTTCAAACTACGGTTTCACCCATTATTATTTCAGATTGATCGATTGGAAGAGAGGCGGTCGCGTTGCCAGGACAACCTGGAGAAGGCAGAGTTCAGGAACAGGAAGGAGAGGTTGTCAGAGAAGCAGAGGTAACAAATCACAATCCAAGAGGAGGTTTGTCACTTTGCTGCTTGTCCTCAATAACTCTTGAACTCGATCATTCTCTCCTCCACAGACAACAGCTGCAAGATGAAATTGCAATCATGAATGAAAGGGTCCAGAAGTTAGGTAAGTCATTTGTTAATAGAAATATGTTAACACGTTATATCTACCTTAGTAACCTTTAGAAGCTGTTTACTATTATTAAAGAAAGACTTACTGTGTGTTAATTATACAACACGTAAGAGTTTTAATGATCACAGTGTCTTTGGAACAGCCCCATGTGTCACAGCTGACATTCAGCCTGACATTCAGCCTGCGTCTCCTTGTCACATGCAGACACGGAGCTGCGGATACTAAGACGAGAGAACCGGAGGAACATGCTGCTGTCGGTCGCTCTGCTGGCTGCCAGTGCTCTCTTCTACTACGTCTTCATCTACAGTGAGGAGGACTTGTGAGGTTGCCCGTTATTATGACCGACAGCTGGAGACGTCATCAAGCTCAGGACCATGTTGTGACGCTCTAACTTACCACAGCGCTGCCTCTAGATGGCGTCTGTGTCATTCTCATCTGTTTTTGTCGTGTTGGCTCCATCCAACTCTGCTTCATTCTTCCTGCGGACGTGGTGTGATACATAATTGTGGCCTTACCTCTTTCTTTTTAACATAACACTGACCAACTCCACATTGTATAAACATAGATAGAGGAACATGTTGCCTTGTTGCATCAGCTGTGTATGTGGATGATTTCTATGGAAAAGGAGCAAACAGACAGTTCAGTGTTGGTTTGCTCTTTGTAGTCCCGGTAATAATCCACAGCACTACACTGACAGGAGTGTATTTCTACAGCTCCGCTCCCTTTGTATCACACAAGAGAATTGTATGTACAGTATATATATACATGTGAAGTGCAGAGGAAGTCTGTTTCACACTTAATTTTATTTTTGTATGACACTTAAATGTGCCTCATGTTGCTGCTTTTCCTCTGACACGAGGTGCAGTGAAGCATCACACACAGCAAAATGGACGAACGTTGTCAGTAGCCTCATTCCTTGGCGGTGGTGTGACAGTTAATACACTGACACTGTGTCGAAACCATTCTGGCCATTGAATGTTTTTCGTACCACGCGCTCAGAGATGATTAACTGTGTCAAATGTCTTTCTCTAAAGTGAGAACTGGGTCTGTTTGCTGGGTATTATGTAAGTAGATGAAATCTGTTCATCCTTTTCAGTTTGGCGGCCTGTGCTGACCCTGTGGTCTATAAAACCCTGTTTGTTGAGTTCATAAATGGTTCAGCTTCGTTTGAAGTCTCTATTCATCAGAATCGTGTCATTTTCAAATGAAACTTGTGAATCTGTTGAAAACCAACAAGCTGCAGAAGAGCTGATATGTTGAGTGAACGTGCTCTGGGGATATAATGTGAACGATGGAAGATGTTTTTTTTGTTTTGGAAGCGGTCTCTCGGCGACAGTCACGCTTGGAAAACTGCCACGATGGGGCTGTTAAATCTTTTCTGATTTAGGAAAAGAAATACTGATGCAGATGTAAAGGCAGAGTCAGCGTCCCTTCATGTGTGACAGTTTCCAGACAGACAGGTGAGCTAAATAACGTAGTGACCCAAGAATCATTATATTAGAGGGGAACACGGGCTGGGATGGTGGAGGATGTTGGTGCTGTGTGCTTTCCCATTATGACTGATGTCACTTTTAATTAGCTGAAACAATAGTTATGTTGTGAACTTGGTAAACCATCGTCTTCAACCTTCTTCATCTACCAACACTTTTCCTTCAAACACGGTGGAGGATGATTAGTGCTGAATGGTAAAAAGCTTCGTTTTTGTCGCACTTTCTCCCTTGGAGGCACTCAAAGCACTTTACAATGTTTCCTCATTCAACTATTTTCACACTTGCTGGCAGAAGCCGCTACACAAAGAGCCCAAGGACATTGACACGTGGACTCTCATGGAACCTGGCTTGGAACTGAGAACCCTCTGATTACAGGCGACAAACAAACAGCAACACTAACTTTCACAACACAAAAGAAGAAGATGACACTTTATTTGTACAACACTCTTCATATACACATGCATTTCACAGAAAAAAAGAGATGATTAAAATCCATTTAAACTGTATTGTATGAAGCTACACTCTACTGAAACACACTAAGACATGAACTATTGAATTCAGTTTGATGTCAGTTGATTGTTTAAATCCATTCTGACACGTCAGGACAGTTGTTGTAATGAAGCAAATCTTCAACTAGTGGCACAGAGGGATGAGTTCTATGTGCACAAACGTAGGGCCGATTTTGCCGTGTGGTGGGAATCGATATAACGGTATAACAGGACAGTGAATAACTGTTTGTTTGCCCTCCCTCCCACACACCATTATCACAAAGTCCACGGCACACCTACACACACACACACACACACACACAAACACACACCCATCGTCTCATCCCCTGATTAAACATATGTAAACAAAGCCATTATATAACAATTCTGTGGGATTGGACTGAATATGTTTAAATATTCATTTGTACATTGTGGATTAATGCTCAATTTTAATAATTTAACGATGAGAATAGCTGGTTTAGAAGCCCAGTGTTCCTCATTTAATTATTAGAATAGTTGTACTTTAATGTTTACGTATTGGGAAGGAACCTGGCTGAACCCAGACTTCAGCTACCAACCTTCAGTTCACTTCTTCATTTCCTGACACAAAGTGCAAAGAGGCCCCATGTCATGAAAGTACTGACTCAAGAACGATTCATCCTGCGTCTGTCTGAGCACCAAAATGCCAGATGTCACTTTGAATCATTTTGGATCTGAAGGGGCAGGATGGAGGTGAAGGCTCGTCTCCGCGCTCAGGTCCAGATTATATAAGTTTTACAACATTGGTTGGTTATGGCTCCTGGTATTAGTCCAACTTTTGAGGTCATATGACAACATGAGGGGTTTTATGACATCAGATGTCATGTTTCTGTTTTACATCTGTGTATTATTGCAGTGCTGAACTTCAACGCTTATATCAAACTAGAAGATGTTTTTCCTTTTCAGTCCCATGTCACGAGTTGCAAATTCCTAATTCTGTTGACTGCTTTTTACGGCACCGTCCCAGTGTTGACATCAAGTTGCATGCGTCACGTTTTGTCACGTCGAGTCTGACGTCATTTCGTTTGTAACCTGACATGATAGTCCTGTAGTACCAGGATAGAACGGTTGTTGCTCTGCATATTTGTACATTTAACTCATACAAGTGTGGACAAAATGTGGAGTTTGAATCCAACTGAAATCAATTTCAATAATGATAATAATATGCAATATATAAAAGATGACATTTATATTGCTGCTTTTTTCTCCAATTACACGTGTTGCCAGCACATACAGCACATTTCCATTCCGGGTACTGTTCAGCTGTGAAGTGCGTAAACTGGCGTCTGCAGGGTATTTGTGCATTGCCCTGTCATGTACCTTTTACAGGAAATGTATGTACATATATGGTGCGCTGCAGCCTCAGTGTGTGTGACTATCTGCTCTCCCTCCAACATGATGCACGTACTTTTTAAGATTCAGTTTGTTGTATTATAACCATGTCAACTTGCGCAGGTGGATAGCAGTTTATGCAAAGCTCAGAAAACATACTTCAACTTTTCAAATGAGAAAATGTAGGACACAAATGAGATGCTATATTATCTTTGTTTGAGTTTGAGTCATCATGCTCACATAGTCATGCAAATCACGCTGGGCGTCCGTGGGCCGGTTGGACTGGAACCCCTCGGCAGGTAATTGTCCCTCTGGTCGCCGTGGTGATGAATCTCTTCTCCGCTCCTGAGGAGCAGGGCGAGACCGGAAGGTGAACGTCTGTAGGTCTGTAAAAATTCACAGAGCCCTTCGAGAGTTGAGCGGTCAGTTTATGAGGCTGACATTCTCCTCTGACTCTTTTCGGTTGGTGGAGGAGGAGGGGAGCTGAATCAGACCAAGGATTCTGATGCCTAGAGCCTTGGTAAAGGCACCAGAGAGATTCAGATCCACACTCTGCGTCAGGTGTTATCCTCCAGGTCACACTGACCCTTCTCAGTCAGTGTTACAGACATTTCATGATACTTTCCCCTCTGTTAAGATAAGATAAGATAAGATAAAGCTTTATTAGTCTCACAGTGGAGAAATTTGTTGTAATGGACTTCTAACTTTGGGCACAGATGAGAATGAAGCACGTGTAAATAATTGAGACTATTTTTTCGGTCAGTTTGACCTGGTAGCAGAGATGGAGGCTATGAATGTGGGAACCTGCTTGCTTAATGTTTGGTTGGCTGATTTCCACTGACATGTTCTGTACACACACACACACACACACACACAGTGAAAATGGAGGTGAGGAAAACCTCGGCAGATCCAAGGCTCTATGTGGATGGCCTTCAGCCTCGACCAGTTGGGGCGAAACAAAGAGAGTGTCAGGGGCAGAGAAGGAGAGAAAGAGAGAGGAAAGCAGAAACAGACAGAACGTCACATCGCCTTCACACACTGCACGTACAGGCAGCACATGCACACCCACCTGCCAGCTGGTGAGTCACACATGACAAATCATCGAATGAATATTCACGAGAGGAGTTTGTCAATTTGTCAACAATTTCCAAGAGCAGCGAAGAAATCCAACAGGTGCGATGCCAGAGGAGAGGACCTATGTGAAATCTCTCAGCAACAACTTCAGCAGAAACGCCAAATGAATTGTTTTTGTTTGTGTGGATGCACTGTACACACACACACACTAATGAAAGCGTCACATGGGGTTAAAGGTCATGGCCGTTTGTAGGTCCTAGTATTACCTGAATGTTACTGTTATCGTGTCTTTGGATTACGCCTGCAACAAAATTTCAAGTTAAAAAATATAATGAAAATATGAAAAAAAAAAAAAAAAGTTAAAATGCCCCAAAGCAACTTTCATACAACACATGTAAAACACACACACACACACACACACACACTCTCTCTCTCTCTCTCTCTCCCTAGAGGGTTTAACCAGAACACAGAGCCCAAAAAGTAGCATCATGCAGGTGAAGTGAATCAGTGCAAGTGCATGTGTGTTGATAGAGAGAGAGAGAGAGAGAGAGAGAGAGAGAGAGAGGAAGAGAGGCAGTCTGTGTATCACAGTGATCGTCTGTGTCCAATAATGATTTTTATCTCCCAGGTCCGACAACATTCCTCCTGCTCCACATCTCAGAACGGAGCAAACACAGGCACCTGTGTGATTACACAATCAGTACAAGCAAAGTCTTTTCCATGGAGTAAATGGATACCGCAGAAATAACAATGTTCCTATGGAGAGCATTTGATACACCTCTGGAGCTCATATGATTAACGAGGAATCCTCCAGTGGTGTACTTTGGTAATTGCCTGGACAGTTTCTCAGATCTGCACAGATCATCGAGCTTTACATAATCCAAACACATCTCCATTTAGTCTAATGGGTGTAACGTCAAATCATGTAATGTTTTTTGTCTTTTGTCTTTTTTAAATAATAATAATAACAACAACAATAATAATAATAATGCAGAATAATTCCCACAGTAAAATTACAACAGAAATGTAACTATTCCAAGGGGAAACGGAGCATTGAGGATGCATAGAGGTGAACTGTGGTTACATCCCCCTTGCAGGATGCATGTTGTATGTAGAGATCATGAAAAAAGAAACGTGCAAAGCTCATGTGACGTTTATGTAACGATTTCACTGAAAGTGGAGAGCTTGTAGAGAGGCTGTTTTCATCGGTAAATAATACAAGAAAAAAAACATCTTGTATAAAACCACAAGGAGTGACAATTTCATGCGAGGTGTGATCAAGGCTGAGATGTCCACGTGAGTTCTTGTACTTACTTCCATTCTACAGACTGTATTGTGCAGTTTCCCATGAGTCGGCCTCAACAAGTGGTTGAGGTAAAGTAACGTGCTGAGGTGAACGAACATGTCGTCCTCTCACGGCGCCGCGGCCTCGACGGTCCATTAGTGACCTCCAGCATCCAGGACCTTTCCCCCACTTTGTGTTCACCCTTAAATTGAGAGCTTCAGAGCTTTTATCTGCAGATTATTATCGATGTTAGTCCACGTGGAGAGCAAGTGGACCGACTTCCATAACATGACAGTAAATAAGTGCTGCATCTGCAAAAAACATCTGCAGGTGAACCGCCGGACATGTGTGTGGCATCAGAAGCAGGCCGTGTTTAAACAGCCTGCTGGATGAACGGCCGTGTTTGTGGCCGCTGCGAGCTGCCAGCTTCGCTCTGTGATTTAACAGCTGAGCTTCTGACTCAGTCACACACGTCTACACGTGCCGGCGGCTGCTGAAGCACAATAGTAGATGCTGATGAGATAAATGGAGATAAGGCACCACTCCATGACCGCCCTCATTTCCTGTGATTGCAGTGTTATCAAGGCAACAATAACCTCAGGACAATAAAAATCAGCTTTAAATGACCATATATGTGTCGCTCAGTGGTTTTCGGACGTGTGGTGAGGAGGTAACCGAAAACCGTAACCGATGACACATGGCAGGTTTGGGTTTTTTTTCTTCTTTCTACGCCTCCATCACGAGTACATACAGTACACACTGAGTAAACAGGATTTAAATGTCTCAAAGTGTAAACTGAAGCAATTTTCCTGAGCATTTCCCTTTGCGCTCTCAATGTGCCATTAGTCTCTTCAAATAGACCCACCTGTGCTGCTGAGAGAAAAAAAAAAAAAAAAAAAGCTGAAGCAAAATAAAGAGGATAAAAAAAAGAGTCAGGAACGTGTGACAGTAAAGACACATGACAGAGCCCCTACTGTATTTTCCTTTTATTCCTCTTGTAGAAAATGTACATCAACGACAATACAATACAAAATAGAAAATGTCGCACAGTACTCACAAGTTCAAACACAATAAACGTTATACGATACTGCTTTGGCATTTAAAAAAAAAAAAAAGTGAATAAAGTGCAAGTTGTTCCATTCTTTTTTTCCAATTCAATACATTCACAGGTTTGTTTTGTCCTTTTGTTCACAGCATTTCAACAAAAATCGCATCCAAACTCATGTCGAGATGCACTAAAGTGCAGATGCAGTATGCATGAGACACATTTCTAGCATCACACGTGTTAGTGAAGCACAGGATGGTTTGTCGTTTGTCACACACACACACACACACACACACACACACACCTGGACACACATGCACTGATGGAGAGCACCAGCAGCTTTAGACTTCACTGGGGGACCTGGACCGGTAGGCCCCACTGGCTTGAAAGCAGCCACAGAGAAGCACATAGATGGAGCGCTGGATCTCTGCGTTCCTGTAGGCGTAGATTATGGGGTTGATCATGGAGTTGTAGGTGGCGGGCAGCAGTGTCGCGTAGGTGTACACGGATGGATATTCCCTTTCGCCAACCAAGCAGTAGATGGCAAAGGGAAGCCAACTGGCCCCAAACGTCCCTAAGATGATCGCCAAAGTGGAGACCCCCTTTTTGGTGGCGACGTAATGCGACGTGGCAAAAAAGTGCTGCTGCAGGGCGATCTGGTGGGCATGGTGGCACACAATCTTGCAAATCTTGAAGTAGAGGGTCAGCATGAGCACGAAAATGATGAAGAAGGAGGTGGCCAAGAGAGTGAGGTTGCTCCGCGTCAAAGGTCGGACGATGCTGCAGGCGGCTGGTTCGTCCAGGCAGTTCCAGCCGAGCACCGGGAGCAGGCCTAGGAACATGGAAACCCCCCAGGTCCCCACTAACATCAGATGCACATTCTGCAGCGTCTTCTCTGAGAAGTAAGTGAGGGCATTGTAGAGGGAGAAGTAACGGTCGATGGTTATGGCCAAGAGGCTGATGATGGACGCGGTGAAGGAAGCCACCAGGAAGCCGACAGTGATAAGGCTGATGGTCTCAGAGGAGATCACATACTGAAACACAAAGTTCAGGATCAGTCCCATACCGGCCAGCAGGTCTGCCGTCGCCAGGCTCCCTATCAGCACAAACATGGGAGTCCTCAGTGCCGGCGTGTAGAAGATGATCGCTACCACGATGGCGTTTTCACAGGCGATGACGGTGCCTGACATACAGAGCATAATGTCCCATGGGTTGATGTCTAATGGAGCAGGGGAGAACACCAGACTGCTGTTGTGGTCCGGAGCCTCAGCCTTCATCCATGAGAGCTCTTGTATAGCTTCAGGAGTCACAGATGAGTCATTCATCAGCAGAGACTCGTTCATATCTCCAAGGGGTTCTGTCTTTGTCCTGCTGGCAAGAGGAGAGGAGAGACCGGTTTATTACCGATGATACGGTGTTGGAGGGAAGAAAAGAATCTCTGCAGAGCTGCAGACAAACTGCAAACCGAAGGACTGAAACCAAGATTCACAGCAGCTGGAGTTCAGGGATTTAAGGGTGGACAAACTTCACTAATCAGCATCAAACTGGTCCCTGAGCTCAGTGCATGTTTATTACAGCAAAAGAATGTTGAATGCTCTCACTTACTACCGCTAAAAAGAAGAAATCATGAAACATGTAACTTATATAAAACCTGCTCCTATAATAACAATAAATAAATGAACAAATAGTACTGCAGTAGTAACTTTACATTCACATCCTTTTTCTGCCAAGGAACTATGTGTTATGTCTCAATGCCGCAACCAACCACAGAGCATCATCATGAAATATCACAATTCATTATCATCATGACATGACTAAATGAGTGATTTGTTGAATATGTAAAAGTTACAGTTAAAACTATATTGTGGAATTGGCACAGAGCTGGTACATACTGAGACAGTTTGCAGTCTCACATTCTAATAAGTCTCAAATGAATGAATCACTGCCGTCACACAGAATAGATTCTGTTTCAGGTGGATTTCGACAGAAATGCTGTCAAACCATCTTCATCTTTCTATCCTAGTGACTTTCAAATGTTTTTTTAACAACGTGCAGTGTTGCATAATGTAGTATAAGTAGTGCATTTGTAGAATTCGTGTAGATTAGAGGAACCACGGACGGATGGATGTGAGTGTGAACAGTGAATGAAAAGCCACCTGCCTTGGATTGGAGTTGTTGACGAGTTGGGAACGTGCAGTCGCTCCTGGACCCTCTCAGGTGAAGTCCTTGGCCGCGTTGTGCTCCCCACGCGTGGGACAGACACGCAGGGCAGAAGTGCTGCGAAGCATCGGCCGACGTCCAGATCGCCGAGGAAGATGCTGATGAGGAGGAGGAGAGCCGCCACAGAGCCGCTCTGGGAGCTATAAACCCCTGTGATGTCACAGGAGGAGGAGGGGGCGTCAGAAATGGAACCAAAGTTTCTGTTTGGTTTGGTTTGGTGTTGGTGTTTTTTTTGTTTTTTGTTTTTTTGTTTTTGCATCCACCCCCTCCTTCTCCTGCTCCTCCTTCTGCTCCTCCTCCTCCTCCTCCTGAGCTCCGTCCAGCTGTCTGGGGATGTGTGAGCAACTGGTGGTGCAGTAAGAACCATTCACGGGGCTAAATGTACAGAAAAATAACTATGAAGTGATAAATGGAATTCTTATTCATGTACAAATAAATCAGTCTTTGATACTATAATGATAATAATAATTATTTGACTTTCCTACAACTCAGAGGTGAATGATGATGGAACAATATTGCATTTGATCCAGTTTGGTTTTAAAGAGGCTTTTCATATATATTCATATACAATGATCTAACATGATCTCACAGTCATGCTGGGATTTGACTGAAGCTGCCATGTGAAAACGTGGGTTTGCTGCGAAGTGATATTGGGGTGCAGCTCGTCCCGGTATATTGTGCAAATGAACACATTTGTATGCAGAGTTTGAGCAGGTGGAGTCAAACGTGCTCATTTAGTTCTTCGAGCGAATGTCGCGTCCTTTCCTGCTCTGAGACAGATTCACAAAAGCTGGAACACTGGTTGTTCACAGCTTGAGCAGCATTCATCCAAGAGGAAGCAGAACGTGTAGAATAAGAGTAACTGACTCCATTGCAAAGTGACACTGTCCCACCCCCAGTTTTGTGGCAGTGAGTTTTAATTTCTCTGGTGGAATGTGTCATTACTGAGCTCAAGCATTTATTAACTTGTCAGATTTGTCTTGATGACGCGGTGCTTTGGCAGATGAACTGCTGTGTCACACTTATACGAAGATAACGGTGATGACGGTGGAGACGCATCACTGAGCACTGAACTGTTTGATGCATTTCATGTTAAGTACCTTTCCGTTTTGTTTTGTTTACATATTGGGCTGCATCATCTGCTCATGTGGCTCATGACTGAACGGACCTGTACAGTACACGGAGAACTGTCCAGATGTGCACAGATGTATCTGGTGAGTGCTTCTGCTGCTCCACCAGATGCTGAAACTATTGAATATAATTCACTCCCACCGAGAGGAACCACACAAACCAACAGTTACAAACACCTGTCACCCGCCACCACTCTCACACACCTCCAAAGGCCATCTCCACCACTGGCCTCTCCGCAGTGTTCCACAAAGTGAAAAGCATCTTTTATCTGGATCAAAGAGAAGAATTGAGAAAACCTGCTTTTGCGAACACACACACACACACAGTCTGTCCACTATCAGTCTACAAGGAGAAACAATTCTATACCAGAACCATAAAAACACTGATGTGGAGACTTTAGATGAACCTTCAGCACCCCCCATCAGATTGTTGCTGTCCAGCAGGAACACTAAATCCATTATTTTTTGTGTGTGGATGGACTTTAATGAACACATACTGATGACACCGTCACGTGGGGTTAAAGGTCATGACCGTTTGTTGGTCCCAGCGGTACCTGAATGTTACTGTTTTGTCTTTTGATTACGTCGGCAAAAACAAAACCCAACAGTATTAATGAATTCCCCCCATAAAATGCAATGAAAATACGAAATAAGAATACGAATAAGAAAACCTGGGACCATACCAGGGACCCCCTTAACCCCACTCGACGGAGCTGTCTCAAGGCGCAAGACTAAACCAAATAAAACAACACGTTAACAAAAGTTATAAGAAAACCAGCCAGTCAGAACCAGCCATAACAGCTATGAATGAAATAACTAAAAATTAGCCATTGGGCAGGTGTAAGCTAGTGAGAAGCTACTGTGAAAAAATTGGTTTTGAGTTTCATTCATGTGGATTTGAAATAAAAATGTATGTTTTCATTTCCAAAAGTGCTGCATGTGTAACATTAGAATAATTAAATGTCAACACTTGATGATGAAATGTTGAGAAAAACAGCGACGGGAGGCTGAAGGCTGCATAGAAATATGGAGCCAGTTTTGGTTTCCAGGCAACAGCTGTTTGGCCACCTGTTTCAGAGGGATGGAGAGGGGGTTGTCTGAGTGGTCACATGAAGTGCCGAGTGACTCACATTAAGAAACAGCCGTACACCTAACCACACCAGAATGTACGACATCTACCAACCCTCTGGATCGTTGTCTGACTTTGACGAAATGAAACACACTTCATAATCTAAATCTGTGCGTGATGAACAGGCTGCCAAAGACCGCCAGCGGCTGCACGTATTCATTCATATATGAGCCGAGAGGTTTCACTGTGACGAGACACCTGCAGTTCGGAGCATGACACATGAGGAAAAACACACAAAAAAGGAGCCATTTAACTTCAAAACAGACCTCTCCTGACACAAAACCCGAGCTCCCCCCCATGCACAAACACCCACGGCATGCTCTCATGTTGGTGCATACATGCATGTCAGCGTGCTCCTGCGCCAACAAACAGGTACAGTGACTCATCCATGAATCCAAGAATACGCCTCCGTAGATAGCTACTCTGAAGAACCGAGCACATCAGACAATTAGAGTAATTTGAAGCGGGTGAGCAGAGACAAAGACAAATTAAATGAGGCGGATGACTGAATATAGAGGTGGTGTGTGGAAACAGCTATTTTATCTACACGTGCTCTTTGATTACAGTGCAATCGAAACTGTACAAATATCTCAATATGTTCTGTTATTACAAATGTAGCATGCATGTTTGGTCCTCAGGACGCTCCCAACAAACCAGGAACAGCTTTCAGGCCACTGAGCAGCACAGCAGCGCCTCTACATAAACGTATTAGTCAGTATGCATTCTGTCTACGGCATCAGATGGACGTGTATCCAGCTAAAGCCATCAACGTTTCCTGTAAAAACCTGACACCCACCGCTCACACACAGTCAGATCTGTGCTTATGATGTATGTGCATGCACACACACACACAGTGTTACTGGAAAATGAAAAAAGTGAATCAGTGTGAATCAGGGGAACTGTGACACCACTTGACATGGATGGCGGTGAAAGACCAAACCGTTTTATACTTTATGTATTGATATTCTCTGCATTGTCCTCCATTCTTTTCATGTGACTGATCCACACACACACACCTCTGCTATAAAAGGATCAGAGAGGAAAGATGCTGATCATAACTAACATGTTTGTAAAGAGAATAGTGATATTACCCCACCACCACCACCAAAACTCACACAGGGTAATAACAGTATTTTCTGTTGAGTCAGCTGTTTTTTTTTTTTCCTGTCATGACATGAGCAGGATAGAAACATGAGAACTGTTGTGAATTCATCTCCATTAAAGCAGGGTGATAACAGAGAGCAGGAGGCTGGAGGAGGAGTAATACCATCTGAGGACACAACCCAACAACAAACGTGTTATTGCTCTGTACAGTCTGTGTGTGATGACGGTCTGGACCAGACGTGTTTGACTGGTCCCAGTCAGTCAAACACGTTGTCTCGTTCCTTTCAACAAACATACGCAACATCAGGACCAGAATGACATGGCAGCATGAAGAATGGATTAGTGGGCCACGTATATTCGTTGAAGAGACATCTATGGAAGTATCCCAGAAGCCTGATTCAATCCGTGCTTCTCTCAACTTGCTGCAGAGGCGCGACACAGCATAAAAAGTTCAGTCTCATGATGAGACTGAAAGTTTCTCTCCACTACAGAGGCACTGACGCAGCGAGCAGTCGCCCGTCTGCCTGCTGCCTGTTACAGGCTCCTCAACACATTTTCTGTGAAAGAAAGGTGACGACAGAAAACGTGAGAGAGAGATAACGACTTCGAAAGTTCAATGTTGAGCTCTGGAAGGAAAGTAAAACTAAGGTAACAGTGTTATTATTATAGAAATCCAATCCTGTGCACAAGGTTAATAAATCTGTATTTAATTTATAACTACAATAATCAATAACTACCATGTACACACAGAACAGTCAGCAGAGACAATGTGAAGCTGATGTTGATCAAATCTACAAAACAAAAGCCAGAACATCCACTGTTTAAATGATTTGTTTCATTTAAGGGACAATGAATCTGAAGCTGACTCAGCAAAACCAACATGAACAAAAGGCCAAAACATATTTGACTGATGTGGAATATAAAACAAAATCAGGCACACAGTCGACCAGGAAAGTAAAAATTCAAGACTTCACATTCATGACTGAAAACACGTTTTGAAATCGACAGCACATCTGCATAAATAAACATTCCTTAAAAAAAAGAAAAAGGAGTTAAAATTAAACCAACAGGAAATAACAGGGCTGGTGAATAAAAAGCCTGCTGAAGTAAAACTGACTTGAAAATACTAAAACTTTTGTGTCTTTCCATAAAAACATTATCATTATTATTAATATACCTATAATGTGTCCATCCAGCCAGAGTGAAATAAATACGGAAATAAAATGACTCGCTCATCTCGTGCAAACAATGGAACTGATTAGAAATTAGAAATGTTTGCCGGATGTTTCTCGACCTTCCCGTCCTCTCACATGTATCTGTTTTTGACGTACTCCCTGTACATCAACATATCGTCCCGGCACAGCGGTCGAACTTGGCCCTGGCCGGTCATCACGTGGCTCTCAAACACGTCGCGGCTGTCTCTGTCCACCTGCGGTGGAGCGACGCCGTAGATGCTGTCCTCTGTGAAGCAGGAAACAGGCTCTCTGGAAGACAAAGAGGGGTGGGACGATAGGCAGACGATACGCAAGGGTTAATCATCGGGTAGGTGTGTGTGTGTTCTAAGGCTCGACGTGGGGGTGAAGCAAAGGGCCTTAAAACCGTTAAAACCTAACCGCTGACTGACCCACGTACATCATGTGCCAAAGGAACAGAAATGGGTCGTTCATTTAGGTTTTCATGTGTTATTCAAGCCCTAACTCGCGTCGGGTGCTTGTCCAGTTGTCGATACTGCTGACAGCTGCGCTGCTTGTGTGCTGTTTAACGTTGCCACTGTAACGGGTTGTACCGCGGGAGGTGTAACACACACCTGCCAACCAAACAGAGAAGAGTATTTCCTTCATGTGCTATGGGAAATGCAGCTAGACACGTCCATTTTGGGGGAAAGTTAAATAGAGCACCTGGGGAGGGCTCCATTTCGTGCCAAGATTATGCTTATTGTCATTAAACATGACTTTGCAGTTATAACGGTCGGGATGATCGCAGCAGTCTGAAATATCCTCAGGTTATGGAAAAGTACATCCCCACCAGACTATAAAAAATGGACTGAAGCTATGACAGAGATAGCGCCCTATCAACAGATGCTGATGAGTTAATACTGACAGGAGAGGAAAAGAGGGACCGCTTATTTAAAAAAACAATTGTCTTTGACACGATGGGGACAGACAGCACAACAACGGAGTACAACTCACTTCACCGACAATGTGTGTGTACATAGATTCATATCTGAGGGATGCTGAGGTTGAAAAATGTATGTTGTCAGACAAATAACTATTAAAAAAGAGAATTCACTCAGACCATGGTACAGTATAAGTTACTATATACAGTCAATGATGGAAACATGTTTGACCTTATCTATTGTAAATCCACTGGACAGAGTGAGTCAATAAGGAGACTGTTGATGGAAACAACACGATGATGACAGGTTCTTTTTTTTCTTGGCAGAATTACTCATATTTTCTTAGAAGCTAGACTCTAGAGCATGTCTCCTCATCTTCAGTGCGGATTATCAACTGTAGCCTTGTCAGGTCATCGCCTCAGTCCGCCGGTGCACCAGCAGCTGAGACACATGGCTCCTCTCCAATGTGACTGTGGTGATCGCCTGGGCCGGGGCCACATCAGACCGAGGACACGTTGACATGAACGACAATATCAGCATGGAGTTTGACTGTAATTACAGGCGCAGGCAGGTACACCAGTGCAACTATGAAACAAGGAGGAGGTACGATGACTATCTCACTTCTCCCGACATTTCATTCGATTTCTCTCATGTAGGGTCCACTGAAAACAACTTGTATTCTATGACAACTTCAGCTTTTCATTTCTAACAATCATCAGATATCACTTAGTCAAGATGTTTCAGGTCATTAATGAAGTTGAAAGGAAAAATGATTAATACTGTCTGCTGGTTTCCCATTGTTTAAGGTGTAAACCCGTTCCTGTTGAGCCCATGTCGGTTGGCCCTCACAGGAGCAAAGATAAAGACATTTAACACCGCGTGGAAATCGTTTTGTCCTTCTCTTGTGTCTTTCCTCACATGCCCCTGCCACCTCTCACCACGTTCTACTTCAACCTGGTTCACTCCTAAGTGGAATGAAAAGGGTTCTTGTTCTTCAGCAGTGCACTTTGAATACAATGCACACGCCACGTTTCTGAATTACAGTTGTAGACATACGGTGCATTTCATTTATTCCATTCATTTGGTCGACAAAGGACAGGTCCATCAGGTCCACAGGTCCAATGCACAATTTCACTTTCACAGTTCCACTGTCAGTCCTATTTCTCTTCAATCTGTACTTTCCTGTATTTGTTCTGCCTCTGCTGTTTTCACCACCTTATCCATCATCATCAATTGTTGGGTTTTTACTGTTTTAATTTGCTTTAATCTGTTTCTTTAATCGTTTTACTGTTTGTTTTTTTAATCTCTCGTTTTGTAATGCAATTAGAGTTGTTTTTTTCGAAATTCTGGTGAATCTCTGTATTTCTACTGTCTGTACACATCTAAGAGTGTTTTTAAAAGTGCCATATAAAAAAGTACCATTATTATAATATAGGGGAGTCAAGGATGGACAAAGTAAACAGCCACCACACCGTGACTCACAGAAAACAGGTTGATCCCCCACTGGGTTCCATCTGATACGATTACAGAAACACAGAAGGCTGTTTTATTACAGTCCCAGTAGAGTTGTAACATTAATGAAGCTGACATGTGTGATATGTGTGAAAACGTGTAGAGGGAGAGACATCTAGCCTTTGTGATGCCGACCATGTGCTTGAGTCTGTTAGCAAACAAGAGCCACGGAATAAAAGGGTGCGAGGCAAAGAAGGAAATTGGTTACGTGTCTGTACAGCAGCACATTGCCAATCCACGTGTTGGTTGAATTTTGAATCTGGTTGAGAAATAAAAAGCAACACTGCTAGTTGGTGTGAGCAGGGCGGACTATGAGGGGAAACAGCAGGGATTTACAGAAATAAAGGAATGGTTGGTTACAAGAGATTAGGATAAAACAGTTCACAGCTAGACACCTCCCAGGACGCCACTTAGAGGGAGCAACTTCCAATGTCCTCCAAGCTCCAGGACATGTTAAGTGGCATTTAAAAGTTTAGTAAAAGCAGAATAAGGGCAAAGTCATGGCAAACATGAGGATTATTGGATTATTATAAGTTTCGGTTTTGTTTATGTGCATTTGCGTCACGTGTTTTACTTACAAGCAAAGGATGTTCGTCAGCTTTATGTGTTCAGTTCTCTCCACCCTGTGCTGGCTCTCACCCAGATGGACGAACCTACACACACACACACAGAATGAAAACGTGGCGCACACGTTGAACATGTGCTCGTCACTCACACTCATTCACCTTCTGAAAGGTGCTGAACACACAGACCGCAAATTTGACAGTTTTATTGAGATATTCATTTTCTGACAAAAATTCAGAGCTGAACAAACCAAGTATCTAATTTTCAGGGACCTCGTCATGATCAAATCTTAAACTTCCCCAAGGATCATTTTTCATTCACAATAAACTAATAATACGCAGCAGTTAAGAGTTCTCTTCTGGTACCTGCTTAAATGTAATATTAATGCGTTGATTAGCAGAGCTCAGGCAACAGCTAACCTCTCTGGAGCTGTTCCAACGTCTGCACTCAATAATGAATGCACTTTAATTCTCATTATGTGCCACGACAGTAGGGATATGTGCAACATTCTTTGTGGCAATTTGGATTTTGTTTTGTCTTTTTTCATCCTTCAATCACACTCAAATGTCTCATCACTGATATTCACAAAACATTTCAGATGACAGCGACGGTGAATCATCAGCATCTCCTGTTCCAGTTTGGGTGTTTCTTTAGAGTCACCTATCCACCAGGTAGTACAAGGTCACCTTCAGTTCAACGTGAAAAGTAACCAAGTCTTATGGAGTTAGATGTACTCTTCCAACCAACGTCCTGTTCAAGGACCCTTTCAAACAGACTTTGGGCCTTTCACCATGAATCTTCTGATGACCTCCAAACCTCTTTAGTTTCTCCCTTACATCCACAAAACACAACCGTTCCCAACAAGAGAAGCTCAAGTGGTCAGTTCAAGCCCTGGTTCAAATACTGCAATCGTTGTTCTTCTCCCGTTGTGCTGGAGTCGCCAGCTCATCAGGGCCCCATGAAGGACCAACAACCACTCAAACACACACACACACCTACACCTTAGACAGTTTAGAGTGACCAATGAACCTCAGCATGCTTTTGGAGAAAGGATACCAGTGTTGATGAAATTGTACTCTTATACATCAATAAAATTATTCAAAGCCCACATTAAAGCACCAAGACAACCCTACTATTCCATCATCGAGAGGTACAAAAACAAAATAAAATGTTTCATCCAAAATAAAAGCCATAGAACAGTAAATCACTAGATTAGTTAATAACCTTCAACCTGATATTTTAATTGACGTACAAAGTGTCACTTTAAATGGACTGTCAGTCACATTTGACTTGATTTAATCAACAAACACTTGAAAAGATTGCTTTTATTTCATCAAATCATCGCTGATGAGGACGTGTGTCGGAGTCTGTTCCATGTGTTTCTCCTCATTGTAAATGGATGGCATGGAGAGCATCCACTGTCCACTTGCTTACACGCTTCCCGCAATGTTTTACCTCTCGTAGATGAGCCGGTCCTCCTCGGCAGGAAAGTCAGCCAGATCAATTCCATACGTTTCTTTGACCACCTGCAGCTGGATCTCCTGAAAAAGAGTGAGACAAACAACCACCAAGGACTCAGTGATGACACAAACCCCTCATTTCAACTGGTCCGCAAACGACCAGTTTTCCTCCATGCTGCTACAGACAAATTCATGAGCTTCAATGTGGAGCAGAGTTTGACACTAACGAAGGGAGGCCACATCTTCAGTTCCTCCTTTTCACTTAAAGGGATTTTTTCCCTTCTGCATCTGAAACATAGATGTTGGAGAGAATCTGTAAAACCAACAGCCAGCGCTTCCATTTGTAGATTACGATACACGACCAGAGACCTACATTTAATGGGATCAAAGTTATTCAATTTCATTCATCTGCCCTGTAATACGTTACCATAGGGCAGTTGGGATGTGAAACACTGCATAATATCAGAGAATGCTAAATACCTGGAGAACACTGGAGTCAACAGTCAAGTCAGTATGAGAAGTGGCTATGTGTGTCAATGGTGATGTTAGTAAGGATGATGTGCTCCTTTTAAGAAAATCAACTATTGATAGCATCCTCCCACGATGCATTTGACTCTTCGTTTCCTCCTGAGAGTCGCGGTGCTGACAATGGGTGAATGGCCGTGTACACCCTGGATGAGTCGCCACTTCATTGCAGGGTGCATTTGACTATTATTCCACTGAACTGCATGTCAACGTGGCACGGATGCTTTGACATTTCCTTCATTTGTTACTTAGCTGTTTTCTACCTTGGTTACCTGTGGTGACAACCAGCCAGGGACGACCATCAGGTGGAGGATGTGTATTGGGAACCCCCAAAAAACACCAAAAGATTTGTTTGAAGGTGTCTAAAATATTACAAGGTAATGTAAAAAGACAACGTATTACTTTTAAACTTTACAGTTTTACCTCCTAGCAGCCCAGAGAGCTTGTTACGTAATAGCGCACACACTTACAGCACCCCTCTGTGCCATTCCTCTCTTTGACTGACACTGCAGCAAAATGCTTAACATAATGCATTCAATTTTTCCTGTATTAGTATTGATCCGAGCTGCGGGGAGGAGAAAACAAATGAGGGCTTTGCAGGACCATGTCCAAAACTCACAGAACAGAGCTGTGAACACACATACACACACACGTGCAGACAGACACAATCCCCCGACTCTCACAAACTGACTACACAGGAACCCATTACAAGCTGTGTAACATACACCCACACACAATGCACATTACATCCCTGCTCATGTGAGCACATGTGTGCCCGTATTGAGAAGAATATGAAATGAGCATGTTGTAATTACATGGAAAATGTAGTAATGATCCGACGTTTAAATATTTTAACAGTTTTATGTTCTCTGGCACCACGGCAATCCATTCAGGCAGTGACACGAGGCGCATGCGAGCCAGGGTGTGCGCCCAACACGTGAGTTTATTGTCCAGACCCAAATATTCATGACCAGCTCGTTGCTCATGGCTCTGAGAAGACAAAGGAGAAAAAAAAAACCTGAGGAAAGTACTTCATAAATCAGGAGATGAAGGAGACAAATGGAGCAGGACGAACAGCCTTTCGCATACAACTATGATCAAAAACGGCTGCATTGTGATTTCTCATCCAGATTAAACACCCAGTCAAATAAAGTCAAATTTACTTCAGGAGAAAGTTACCCCGTGTTTTTGTGCATAAAAAGATAAGGCCAATATTTACTTGTTTTTTTGTCAATCAGTGTGACTAATGCCTCCTACCATGTGCCAGTGTTTGGCTGATAAAACGGTTCCTGATGAAAACAGTCCCAAAATCAGACTGCTATTGGCATGAGGGATCAAAGACTGTATATACCTTGGTCGGCAGAAGAAAATACATGTCGGCAGCTAAAAGAGGATAAATGCCTCCTTCAGGATCATAACTTCACACAGAGCCGCTGTCAAACATGAGTCCACAGCATTTGACCTTACAATCAGATTAAAAAAAAAAAAAGTGTTTGACTGACAGGTGCACTACATGTCCATTTGTTTGTTAACCTACCACCAATGTGTCTGTGTCTGTCATTCCCAGCCATCTTTGGTTGAGGGACTTCCAGCAATTTACTCGGTCCAGTTGTTCCCGTTCCATGTTTGCCCCATCTACCTGAACCCGTTTGCTGGATTGGTTCTTTTGCACAGCCTTTGAAATGTGTAGTAGTGTCGTAAGTGTATGAAACTGGTAAATAATTCAAACTCTGGTGCCCACCAAGATGGTCCTTTGGAAATAAGGCTGCTTTTAAAAAATATGACAGCAAGAACAAGGGCAAACGACCGATGAAACCATGCCTATAAATGAGGTCTGTGTCTTTCAGTCATGCGTTCACGTGTGTAGAGTCACCTACACATCTTCAGAAACATTTCCTATAGCTGGAGATTGTAAAATGATTTCACTTCTTGCATGTGAGTCATTCTTTTGACACACTGACCTCTGAACTGCGCTGCTTTAGACGCTTACTCTCCCTGCTGTGCAACAGAAACTAGGTCAATGGGAGATTTAAATGTGCAACCGAACGTGCATCCACCTGCGGTGTGAAACAGATGCCGATGTAGTGAGTGATCCCAGGATACGTGAGCGTGTCAGAGATAAAGAACTCCATAATACAAGATGTGTTCATGGTTTGGATCAGCTCCAGATGGGATGCACTCGGATAACTAACAAATCAGCCAATTTTCAAACTTATCACTGGACTACAGTCGTCACCCAAAGGCGTCTCAACGCAGTGTGACAGACCGCTGCATCTATGAATACACAATCCAGCAAACTTTGGGCTGCTGGAATTGTTGCAGTTTATACTAAGAACAAATGTAACCAAGCTGTCAATCTACTTTCTATGCGCAACTCTGACCACCTTATCGTTCTGCTGGGAGTTATTATACATAAACATCACCGATACAGCACTCAGCTGGCGAGAATAGTGGCACATTTAGTTGATAAAATAGGTGGCATTTCTCTTGGGTGTTGGGTGGAAATCAGGACAGAGCTCAGTATTACCCTTTCACTCATTATGCACTAAGACACCAAAGCCCAAAACGATCCTAATGTTGCTATTAAGAGGAGAACATTTGCTGACACATTCACCATATCAATTTAATGAGGTGTAAATTTGTGGGATGTACTTCTCATCTTATTCTTTTCTTTGCCTAATTGGCCAAAAGAAAAAAACAGAAAAGAATGTTTAGTGTTACTAGAAATAGGACAGAAATAGAACACATAGGAGTAATGACAGACTGAACCAGTGGGGTGAAGAGAGGTCAAGCTGTGGTGGGTTGAACCAGCAGTGATGCCTGATGGGTTAAATAGAGAGAAGTCATTTCCCCCTAAGGGCTCAATGAAGTCAAATATTGTTCTTATTCTTAAGATGGGTAAATTGACATCTACTCGTGTCTCTAGTGGAAACAAAGCAGTTTTCTCAGTAACAGTGACAAACATCCCTTTTGTCCCTACATCTATCTGGACTCCCAACTCAAACATGGAGTGCAGTTTAATTCAGTTATTTATTGAATATTATTAATTGAATTACTATGTAATGCTGCATATATGTTCTTGTCTGTGATATGCAGCACCAGCAGAGCCCACCCCAAATATCCCTACCAGGACATTGAACTGTCTAAAACAATCAGGTCCAAAGTGATACCAATGTTATGTATTAGTTTATTTTTACCCAGCATGTGGGTTTCGGATGCAGGCTCCAGGTCCAGATTAACAGATGCTTCAGGGTTTCATACCTCCTGAGTGCGACTGCTCTCCCCAAACTCAGTTAGCAGTTTGATTGGGGTGGAGCGCTGGGACACGGCTCCGTCATCATCGCGGTCCTCCTCCGAATCATCCTCTGATGTGCTCGAGATGGCCTCCTCACTGGGCGGAGGAGGTGCACTTGCTGCGGTCTTCCTCTGGAGCAGTGCCTCGTCCTTGTTGCTCTTGTTACTGCACACATCCACACACAGACATCTCACATGGTGAAAGTCTTTTTTTTTTTTCACATTGTATTACGGTTCTACTATTTGAGGACTGAGTCATGATTTCAATTATTTTCCAGCCGAAATGCCAAACGCTCTTTGGTGTCAGCTTCTGACATGTGACTAATCTTTTTAAGTGGTCATGACAAGAGCTCAGCCACCTGGTACAGTAATGATGAGACAATTATGAGCCATTAGCACATCGGGTCTCCCATCAAGCACGAGCGCTGCTGTCGTCACATTTGCAATTGTAGTGGTGCGCAGAACACGTGAAGCTGTAGGTGAACTAAACATCAATTCTAAACAGACAGAAAAGGGGGCAGAGCCTAACTTTGGGTTACTTATTAACAAAACATTAACTTCATCTGCGCAGATGACAACACCGAAGGAGCTGATTTGATTATTGTTGAAATAACAGTAATCAGAAAAAACATGACAACTCACCCCAGCACTGATTTCCCAGTTTCCTCTGGCTTGCGGACTGTGAATGGGCTTGGATCCACACCCACTGTCTTAGGCATGAACTCCCTTTATGAGCAGGAGGAGCAGGAAACCCGTGAGAACCACACTATGGAGCATGTGCTGAAGTGCATTAGTAATATTCAATACTAACAATGTTTGCATGTGTTCAGACTGTTGGACAGGGTTAAATGAATGAATGAAAGAATGAACAAACAAACCAACCGACTAGAAAAGCACTCAGAGCACAGCCCTCCTCCAAGTAGCTCCTTTCCACCCATACGGTTTCCTACTCTACTCTTTCCTACTCTCCACTCTAATAAATTAAGTGATCAAAACATGCCTTTGTCACTAATTGTGAAATGGTTATTTTACAAAAATCATTAGCAAACATGTCTCACAAATCATGCACTCTGACCTCTATCTTGTCTTTTTTTTTCCCCTTCATTTTTTAAATATCAATAGTAGAACAAAAAACAAACCTCCGTCCCTGGGTGGGCTCAAACCCCCAACCTGTGGGTTAACAGACAGACCTAGTAACCCCTGGACTACAGAGACAGTCCACTGCTGCTATTGTGGAGTTCTAGACACAGATGCTGAAAATCTATCTGACAATGAGGAAGAAACCTTCAACAGATTCCTGGAGCCACATGGTTCCAGTACACTACCAACATTTAATCATCTGGTCCCAGTCCATTACCAGCATTTCCCATACCTCCTTGGCGGAGGTAATAAATAAAGCATGTGAGTGTTTCAAAAACAAAATCAGGGAATGTATTTGGGACCAGTAACTGCAGCGAACGCTGCTGTTTCAGTTACTAGACGTTGTCACCGTTGTAGATTATTCTTTGAGTCTGTGCGTAGTCACCTTGCAGAGTTGGTCATGGCGACGCAGAACGTGTCATCGAAGGAAGTGAGCTGATAGGGTTTGAAAAATTCAGTGTAGATGTCAGTGCTCTCGTCAAAGCGGTTCACCCTCTTCACTGTGACCTTCCTCATGCTGTCCTCACAGGGGACTTCACAGACATGGAGCCATGAAGAGAAAAGAAGGCACAGCACAGTAATACATTAAAAATGAATAAAAGAAAGAAAAAGGATATAGAAAGAGACAGGTTGGTTTGCATAAATCAAAAGCATCTAAACCACACAGAGCATACCTTCATCATAGGCCAATGGGAGGTGGGACAGGATGCCTTCTGACCACCAAAGTGTGTAGCTGGAGAAAGACAAGATACACAAATGTGTTTCAAGCATCTTATCACTGACTGACATCATGCTCCTGTGGTCACAAAACCAAGATGGGCTGGACCACCTACCGCACTGCTGAACGTGTCAGCCTTTCATGGAGGGACTGCACAGATATTCGTATTATCATTTAGTGTGTGTTGTGCTGCTTTAGTACCTCACTTGAAAGTAAAAGCACAGAAGTGAATCTGTTCCAAGCATGCTAATTTCTTGCAATCATGGCTCAGCTATCTTGTGGATGAATTAAGCAGCGGTGTTTGGCAGAAAATTGGGTCTACCTTTATGTAAGAATGTAGGTAACACAAACATCCACTCTTCAGTAATAGGCTCACGCAAACAACATGGGAAATGGGGCAAGGGTGGCTGAAAGAACAGAAGAGGGCCAACAGGCCAGGGGAGCTCAGAGACACCAATTTCCCTTCTGTAACACCCAACCCTATGTGTGTGTGTGCTCACCGTCTGAATGTTTGACAGAGAAGGATGCAGTGACTGTGGCTCTTGCTCATGGGTTAGTAGGCTACAGGAAACGGACCTCTTTGGAGAGTGACTGGGATTTGTCCAGAGAGCTTCTAGATTTCACAGGTGATCAGAGAGTGGCTAGTGTTTGAGAGCACCAAGTTCAATGTATGCTATGCTTCATATTAACAGAACACGACCATATAGACCCAAAACACTTCATAGTCTATTTGCACTGAGTAAAGAAAACACAATCTTTTGAATAAACCCTGAATATGAATAGTCCATTTCACATTCTACATGTCAGATATTTGTGTGAAAGTGTAGAAACTTGTATGTTACATTCATATTCATTATTTCCCGGCTTAATAATTTACTATTTGAATGCAGAAGTGGTGCAGGTTTGACAAATGAATGAGATGATGGAGCTGATCTGTGTGTGTCAATGAGATGCTCTGTCAAACTCATACTAATTGCCATTTAGACGCTTTTTTTTTTTTTTTTTTTTTTAAATCGGACATGCTCACATAGGAATTAACAATGAGAAGATGATTTATGGTGAAGCCCTACTTCACATTCTCCTTTCGAGTGTACTCAACCACCACCAACGTGTTTTTGCTTCATTACAAACAGAGGGAATAACGTCAGTAAACCCCTAACACTGCAGGTGAAGGTAAAATCAGCAGGGCTGGAAAGAAGGTGTGGAAATCATTCAAGCGCCAACAAAGTGGCTTTGCTGAATCACCAAGCATTGCCTGTTTAAAAGGATTATAATTTTGATTATAATTTTATGTAGTTGTGGTTTCTAGTTGTAAGTGGGTGACACTGTATAGCATAGTGTAGTATAGTGTATAGTAAGGCGACACATAAAATCGCACCCGAAGGACAAAGCTGCGAAAGAATTCAATCTAAACATAAAAACACACCACCAGATTAATGTTCTTTTGTTTGTGGTACCTGACAAGTAAATGGACGAAATATAGAAAGACAGAGAAAGAAAGAAATAGATGCCACATGTACAAACAACCAGATGAGCACGATAATGACAGGGTGATATAGTTTATGTGTAGAGAGTGCATGTGTAGAGAAATCTATACATAAAACTATAGATGCCCCTCTATGATGTCGTGATGTATTATCACAAATAATTTATCTAAAGTCCATCTCTCAAATTAAGGAAGTTCATGCAAGTCTCAACAATAAATGCAGGTATATGAATACTCCTCAGGCAGTGTCAATGCAAAGCCACAAACAAAGCAGAGTTGTACCTGCGTCTGTCATGAGGGAGGGTCATGGTGCTCCTCTGATGCAGGTAGAAGTCCGTGGGCAGCTCCCACAGGTGAGGGCTGGACTCTGAGGGCTGGTAGACTTGAAGGAACAAGTTGATCGCATCCTGTCTGTCAGCATCTGGGACCACAACATGGATGCATTCATAACCCAACCTCAGCTGCTGTTTTCTACAACATCAAAGTTAATTGGACCAACTGGACTTTGAGTCAGGACTTTTCACCTCGTGACATCAGAGCAATGGCATCCAAAACTCTGTGTCCAAAGTCCAGTGGGACGTGACAATTTATTCATGAATTAATGTATGAAAATGTCTGTGCTCTTGTAAAAGAAAATGATGCAGCAATCACCCGCTGGTATTAAGTCAGTACCAAGTACTTGCTGAACCTGCATTATTTGAGCTGTCTCACTTGACATTTCACATCTGAATAAACAATGAGACAGTTGTTCACAGTGATTTGAATGACAAGGTCAAAAGCAACGGTATGACAGAGCTGACAGACTTACAGAGTGAAGTGCAGGGCACACACTGTAAGTGTACTGTGTCTGATTCTGATAAGTCAGAACCCAAGCAGCCCTTTATACTCACTATGTTAATCTAACAGTCCATGTTGACTTGCGTCATCTCCTCTGATTCGGATTCTTTTACCAAAGTACTTCAGCTCTGTGTCACATGACGTGGCTTTCAAATAACTGCGGAAATCTCACAGTCACCAAGGGCATTAACAGAGAACTAGGGAAATAAACTGGAGTCACAGAAATTATTTAGACGCTTTAAATGTTTCTCCAGTCCAATCACCACAAAGTATGTGTTTTGGCAACAACAGTCAAAAACAGTCATTGTTTCCCAGCATCCTCCATCATCGAGGACCTGTTAATTTTAGCTGCTGAAGGGGCTCTGTTGACACTGTAGAATGTGAGTACATTTTGTTTTACAAATAAATAAGCAAGTATTTGTGTTTGTACAAGTATCACTGATTGACTACACTTTGTGTGTGTACTATGTAAATGTTTCCACTATTTTATCATGTAGCATCAAAAGGTCAACATTTGTGAGTGTTTACGTGTAAGAGAATACCCATAAAGTCGTAACACACCTGAGAAGGCATTGCTGTAGTAACGTGAAAGAGTCTGCATGATGTCCTTGGAGTGCTGCGTCCAAGGAGCGATCTTCCGGTAGGTTTTGACCCTGTGGACCAGCTGGGAGCCGCCATACTGCAGAGACAAAGTGTCACCGTGGTCCTCGTACAGCTCCTCAAACAACCTGGAGCAAAAGCAAATTAAGCTCCTGAAGTTAATCTTGCTTTTTAGCATGTTTGGCCTTTGGAGAAACAAGAGATTAAAATTACAGTTTGGTTGCTGAACACAATATATGAGATAAGACATTGTAATCGGGTTTATGCTCACAAAGAGAGCATTAGCAGGTTCAAATAGAATTGTAGAATTGCAGAAAGACGCTGAGAATTATCGTAGAAAGTACAAAAGTTAATACTACTTCGGGGGACATTGCATCTGCTTCAAGAAATGGGACACCAAAAAATAGTTGACAGTAAGCACTCATCTGCAAAGGCTTTTAGAACAGGGATGTGGAGAAAACTGAGAGACAGGAAGGAGCTTTACCTCACACAATCAGTATCAAACTGGAGCTTGGGCTTGTCAATCATACCCAGGGCGTACAGCTGGTAGGCAAGTGCACACTTTCCCACCATAAACTGGGCAGTGTTCGTCCGGTCGAGGCAGTCCACACAGTTGGTCCGGAGAACACCAGTCTAATTGTGTTGGAAACACAAAAACTTTACACTCAGAATAAGGTCTTGTCATCATGAGAAACTCATGCAAAGATCACATCATGTAGGAATGATCGAGGTTTCTTTGAGAGCTTAAATTACTCACTAATTTATCATAAGGGGAGTTGTTACCGACGCTGAAGAGCTTATGTTTTAGTTAGACTTACAGGATCTGTGAAGAGTAGTGGCTTGTTGTTGGGACATAAATGTCAAAAATAGGTCATTGAAACCAAAATCTGATTTATTTTTGCAGCCTACTTGACCTGAGCAAGTACACACGTTTAATGGCCTCATACTGTGTTTGTTTTTCACACTGACAGAAGCAGCAAAGTAGGAACTCAATTAAAGTTAAAATCTGCCTTCAGAAAAACAAACTTTTTCATGTTTGTAAGAACATACCTGCAGCCGTCCATTGATTGCTCTGTGTCCACTCACATCGCCCCATCTGTAAAAACGGAATTAAACATGAATAGAAGACTGGATTAACAAAATGTCCCAAGTACATTACTGAGATTCCTCAACTCACTGAACCCCATTAGTGCTGAACAGAGAAGACATACAGAGGACAAGAATGTCCACAAGAAATAAATCTGAACTGATCAGAATATATGATGCACCTTACGTGGCTTTACGTGTAAATCCATGCCAGTGACTGAAACTAAGACACATGACTGTTAACGTTTCAATATCTGCTAATATTTAACAATAAAACTAGCTAAATATTTGTTGGCTCTCAAATAACCATGCATTCAATCAATCAATAAATCAATCAATCAATATACAAACAACTGAGCTTACAAAGCTTAAGAAAGTTTGTCTGAAGTCTGTGAAATGAGAGTGCAAATTAGAGTTAGCATCTGGGTAATACAGATGAAGGGTAAATTAGTACTGGCTATTGCCAGCTTAGTCTGTTATGTAACAGAACAGTAATGTTGGAAAGTGAAATGCTGAAAGTGATTAACGTGTGCAGACGATGAAAGGCACACATGCACAGCAATCTACTTGGCTCGTTAGCAGGAGAGGACTGCCATCAGGCGTAATTTACATGCTCAAGAGTTTTGCAATTAAACAGCGTTCATGAATGTATGATTCTGAGTGTTAATGGCTGCAAAAATGGTTTGTTATGTACATGCAGCAAGGTGGTTGTAGGTGCTTTGTGCTGTCTGCCACATTTCTTGTGATGGAAAGGGCTCAGATGTTCGTCATGAGCCGTTTCTGAACAAACGCGTTGGTGCTGGGGCTGTGAAAGTAACTACGTCTGGCACGCAGAGTGAATCCGTTTTCACAGATTCTCCTTCAGCCTCGTCTGTTTAATGCTGGGCTCACAAAAGATTTTCACCGTCACAGGCTGAAAACTGAAATTTCACAGCATGCTCCCATCATCTTCATCATGAAGTACAAGGTGTGGGCCGTTTTAGACCCGTCCTTTCCTTGTCTTGGGCCTATGACAATATCAAGCTGATCTGATAGTATTGTAAATCTTTCAGTCTCACCTGTCGTCTGGTCTGACGGTGTGACAATAGAAGTCGGATCGATTGATGAAGAAACCAGTTCGCTTCACCACATTCTCTGCGATCATGCTCAGACGGTCCAAAACATTACACAGCTTACTGAGAGGGAGAGAAAAATTACTAGTATTAGTAGTCTATACTAGCATTTGCATTTTGATTCAGTTTAAAATTTGTTGAAGATGGTTAATGAAGTACTCTTGTTGAATATCTTAAGATATTACAGGACTTAAATCCACTTTCCTATAAAGTTTTACACACAAACGCATACATACATAGCCTGTTTCGCTCTGCAATCATCTCTCAATACACAGAGATGATTGCAATGGTACGCGTACAGTCACAACCTTTTAGTGTAGCGCGCCATGTCCCATGCGATGTAGTCAATGCAGTGGTCAGGAGGAAGAAACTGATTAAGGTTGATCACAGCTGGATAGAGCTCTTCACTCAGAATCTTCTCGTGTTTCCTTTTTTCCCGTTTCTGCAACACAACCGGAGGGATTTGTAGTGCATATTTCATTCTGCTTCCATCTCCCAGAAAGAGATAGGAGGGACTTTTCAGTGGCATTAAAGAGCATATACAATAGAATTTTATTTGCATAATCGGTACCATGAGGATACAAGAAGATGTATTCTGACCTGATGCATTCAACAGTCCCCATCGAGACCATGGGGAAGTCAGAGAATGATAGAGACTATTCATGAGTAGCGGTACTGCTGTGTCCAATATAAATATTGTGCCTGAAATAGTAAGATAAAAGTTCCAACTACCTAACAAGAAAAAGGGAATCGCAATCCAGAAATATTTTTTTTAACTGTCATGCGCTAAAACTGATTAACTGATTAATAATTAGACATTATTTCAAGAAAAATCTGAGAGCTGTCTGGAAAAGTTCTCAAAAAGATGTGATATTTGATAGAACTTTATCATTTTCTGGCCATAATTGATAAAGTAACATCAATTGAGTAAGAAAACAATCAATAGCAAGTATTACCAGTAAAGAAGCATGGAAAACACATCAGCTGACTGATAGGAACCATGAGTTTGTTTTATAGATTTAGTTTGAAAACAGTTGTCTTCATGTGAATGTTTGTTTTCCGTAAGTCTGGGAACTTCTGACATAAAAACAGTTTTAAAATAAAATTGTATCATCCCATCCATCCTATCATCCATGTCCCCCCATACTTCCACACATACCATCACCCCCCCACACACACGTTGAGCAGCAATTACCACAGACTATTATTAGAGATGCATCATTCAACTGCTCACATCTGCACGCACATGTCCAACGGAAACCACGAGCAACACGGCCAACAGGCAATTTAACAATTCCCTCACCTCACCCATTCAGTGGAACATGTCATCCAGTCTCACACTCACATACAGGAGACAATGAAATCACAACACATTCACATGGCACTGAACAAGTGCATGTGCACTGAACACTGAGTGGAAAGAAGCAGAGACAGAGCTTGTACAATCACAGACCACAAAGGAATCCAAACATATGCAACAACATGTCACTTCATTTCATTATTATTACTTTTTGACTTGCAAACATACTGTAATGATAATGTGTGACACTGATGTAATTTAAAAAAAAAATCTTCAAAAGTTATCACCAGCATAACCTGAAAGAACCAAAACAGAGCCCCGTGGGTTGAGAGAGTGACTCACATGCTTGGCCATGTGCATGTTCAATCTCTAACATACACACTCAGAAACACGCACCAACCCATGGCAAACGCCATGCAGCAATCATGAACTTTATGCAGCCATGCGACTCTCGCCACCAGCATGGAGAGATGGACTGTCAAGATTGAACGGTTAATTGCCCATTTCTTATTTCTTTCTGTCTCTCTGGGAAGAGGGAGAAAGTGTTCTGTATAAGTAGGGGGTCCCCTCCCTCACACCCCACAGTTGAAAATATCACATGGCTGCAGCTTGTGTGGATCTCTGCAGGCTGCGATTGGTCCCTTGTCTCACGTCTCCCCTAGTGAGTGACAACGTGAGCATGAACCCAGAGGTAGTGTATGGCATGTGCATGTGTGAACTGCAAATCTACTACAAACAAATGTGGATCCTTCTGTTGTATTTATCAAGAATGGATTCTTGAGTTTATTATTTATATTCCATTTGTTGAATGATGGTCACACACGCACACAAATTCTGTATATATTTTGTGTGCAGTGATGTATTACCCAGCATCATTGCGTATGTGTTTATTATTCATGCACCATTTCAACAACTCCTTATCAACAAAACACACAAGGGACTATAAACCACAAACTGAAATCTTTGCAACAGCAACTAATACCCAGTATACCAATATAATTGTGGTGCCAGACTAATTATGCAATCACAACCCACCAAACAGATAACTACCTGTTGAGTGGTTCCACAGGCCCTTAAACAGTCCACATGAATAATATATTACAGTATATTACATAATCGTCACACTAAGACAATGCCAGATAACTAAAACTTACAGAGATAATGCATCAGCTCCACAAACTCCCACTCACATTTCACATCCAGTAAACCAGTGGGGTCTTGGAGGGCCGCATGTCCAGCAGGTTTTAGATGTCACCCTGCTCCTAAACACCTGATTCAAATCAGCAGCTAACGAGCTGGCCTCACCAGAACATCACAGAGACTGATTCAGGTGAGGTAGGAGCAGGGTGACATCTAAAACCTGCAGGATATGCAGCCCTCGAGGATCGCAGTTTGACACCCCTGCATTATACTATCCCCTCCATGACTTACAAGGCCATTCACCACCTCACGCCCCCATACCATGCTCATTTCCTGTTCATAGTTGACAGGACTGGAATTTGATCTGGTCTTGTGATAGCCCTCTGCTTTAATGTTGTGCTTTGTACCGAGGAGTGAATGTGTGTGTGCGTGTGTGTGAGAGAGACAAAGGCTGATCGATGCAGATGCTACCTTGACCAGGTTAAGAATGATAATGGGCGAGCCAAACCGCTGCAGCATCTGGTCAAAATGGAGGGCAGCTACATGGGCATACGGGTCAGCTTGGTCCACTGAAAGACAATTTAAACAGTTGTTAGTGTCTTAATATTTAGGATATAAACAAGGATAAAAAAAATTATTGAGAAGCTTTGTAAAGAAGGTTAACGGGATGTTAAGACACAGCTGGCATAATGTTGAATTACGGACAGTATTCAGTGCTAAAACACAATTTTAATACATTTTAACAACAATTGTGATGCCAAACACCAAACCAGTAAAATCACATGTTTTGATGTATCTAAATAATATCAAAAATGAAAACTTTTTTCTCATAAAGTACCTGGTCATATCCCCTGGAAAATGAAATATGAAAGTTGATGCCACACTGAGCAGCATTCACCCCTATTTTCATTGTTGAGTCTTACTTAAATTCTACCATCAGACTCACACAGATTGTACCAGAGTTCCTTCAAAGAGGACAGGAGTGCTTTGAGGGCACAGACGTCTGCCAAGCTCCTGACAAATCCACTACCTGGCTGTGTCACACACAGCAAGGTACTGAACATAAGTGAAATGAACCTTTAAACCTCAGATAGGTGATGTTCACCCTCGCTGAGCGTCGTCCCCACACCTGGCTGCTGTCTGCCGCGTCTCACTAGACAAGCTCTCAATGAGCTAAAGCCCAATGGCACGTGGAGGAATGACGAGTTTGTTTCAAGGTGTCAGTCAAGATGTGAGTTTTCCACCACACAGCTCAGCAAAGCTGCTCTATCTACAGAGATCGCCTTCAAAAATGTCTGTGTCCTTCATCTCTTAGGTTATGTATAAAGATGCTAACTAAAAAAGGAATGAATAAGAGCTCTCCGTCGGCAGAAGCTAATAATCGTTCGTATAATAATCGTAGTATCTAAGCAGCAGCCAGCAGAGGCCAGACCTCCACCACACAGTGCTCCGCTCCAATCCACTAGGATTTCATCATCGTTCTGTCCCTGGATCTGTAGAGGCCTCAGCAGACGAACACATGACAACAAAAAGAGACACCTGGAATTCTTTATGCACTAGGGAGAGAAAACATTGATAAGGATGGTGAAGACGCATCCATTCAGGTCATCTCCCTCACAACAGATACATTTACCCACTTCAGGACCGTCATAAAAACATTCAATTATGAAACAATGAGACGCTGCAGTCATGTCCGGCAGGGCACACGGATGTTTGGGCAGACTGTGTATTAGTCAGGTCATTCATTACCTGAGATAGTTGTCAAATAGATGTCAGTGTATGCAGCCTGGATCATGATCAAATACTAACGTTTTTTCTTCATTTTTCTCATTTATTTACACTGACTGCTGGACTGCTGGCCATTTTAAATCCCAACATGTCTCGAGATGTAAGAGGACAGCTCAAAGTCAATGGATTATGTCTTGACTCGGTTCGGTCTGGCTGCTGGCCCACATGATGTTCTGCCAATGATACACTGGGCATCGCTTCATGATGCGAATTCAAACTATCTACATGACAGACAGTACAGAGGAAAGAGCATGTGTGTTTTGTGTGACATTAAAAGCAGAATATCATGACACTTTATACACAAGACCCTAATCTCACAATGAAAACATATCAAAAGAATATGTCTACACAACTATTACGTAAACAACCTGTATACAGTATGTGCACACGGGCAACATTTGAAAAATGTCAGATAGGGACAGTTACTGAGGATCCAGCTATAGCAGGACAATGTGGTAAGTAAGATTCATGAGTCTTGAAGACACGCTCAGTGTCTCTGTCTCACACAAGAAAATGTCATCTAAGGATGAATTAAAGGGCACACTGGGGGAAAGATTATAATTCAATACGGACATTGTACGCATGCAAGAACTAACGTCTTCCTCTACGCACACACACATACAGAGACACACACCGCCGTCACCAGTGCCGTCAGCCTCCTGATTGCCTCCTCGTAGCCCTGGTGTTTTTGATCCTGCTCACAATGAGATGGGGGAATGGATACAAAGTTGAGGACCAAATTGAAAGGTGTCCTGCCTTCGCCTGTTTCTTTTTTTTGTCCAAGTGGTTGTGTGAAAAAATGGACCCTGACTGCTTCTCTGATAATATTATTCATCTGTCACTACAAGGTTATTTCTGGTCTCTGATGGCTGCTGGATAGAAAATATTGGGAACTATTACCGTAAATGTGTATCCACCATCGATATATTGTTTATCTGCCCTGTAAAGAGGTCGTCCTTTCTCTCAAGGTCTCCTTTTAAACATCGGCATCCATTGAACAACAGAGATTTTTGTACAAAGAACTTGAGGCTTACATCGTATTGGGGGCTTCGGCATCATGGTGGAAATGTCCTGGGACCAGTAGAGCGGGACTGAACCTCGAACCTGGACGTAGGACGAGTAACTTCCTGCTGTGAACGACATCACTGAGGCGTCATGGACAATCTGCTCTGTCTCCACCTCGTTTGCTACGTCCCCCTTTGAACAAAAAAAACACAACACAAAGCCCATTTAGTATCTGTGTGCAGTGAATAATATAGGTGATACTTACACTACCACTTAGGGTCCGGTCTTACTAGCATGGTTTACCAGTAGTGTGTAAATGAACATGCACCCACAATGAGAAATGTACCACCTAATGTCCTTCTGACTCCAAAGGATATCTGTGTTTCTAAAGTTCCCCCTCCTCCCATCAAACACACCCACATAAACACACTCATACATTCTCAAGGAAGAGGAGGCTGCTTAAATTAAACACATGTGATCCACATGAGTAATCTCAATCACTGGCGAACCTAAGCTCTCCCTCCACTATCAATTGCTTCCCTGTTGCCTGGACAACCACTGTACCTCACAGTTGGCTCCTCTTTTCAGGAAGCGTGTCCCGGCAAACTTGCTGGAGCGCCTGGCAATGAGGGTGATGTGAACCGGTCGCCCATAGATGAGCAGCTCTAAAGTGTGTAATGTAAAGGAGGGATAAAGGTACAATACCGGCAAACGTCATGTGCCTGGAATCGCACAACCAACCATTTTCAACATACACATTTTAAAATCAGTGGAAAGATGAAGAATAACAAAATCCTATCATTTCCAACCCACGCTCTCTCTCTCTGTGTTTGCAGTCAACGATTTACCAGGATGGCAAAGGCAAATACTGAACCTGACACACAAAACTAGTTGGTGAACGGCATAAAAAGATGTATATGTACACATACACATAAATGAATGAATGAATCTTATTACTGACTGCACTTTCATCACCTCCAACAATTTTCATTTTTAGCTCCTTTATTTCCTAATTTTTTGGTGTCTTTAATGCCGTCTACACAGGTCTGTCTTCTCACCATCTGCTTGTTATTCAACAGTAATGGCATTCCAATGCTTAGACAAACAACCAAGGCCAAATAGTTTCCCAGAACTGTTCACACTCATGCTGTTTGAGAGGAGAAAAATTATCAAATCAGTGCTTACAGTAAGGGAGAGCTGATAGAAGTTAACTGAAAAACATCCTGGCAATAGGCAAAGGGATCAATTTTGTCTGTTCAGTTGACTTAAGGCCAATTATGATCCATTAAATCAGCCTGTTTACCCACTCTGTGCACCTCTACCGCCGAAACTGATGCATCGATACTACAAGAGCTTCTAAAAGAATGCAGATCAAATCATTTGAGAGCCTAATATGAATCTGCGTTATGCAATTAGTGCTGAGTCAAAACTAAGAAAAAAAAAGGAAATACAATTAAAAAAGGATTCATGCAAACATGAAATATGTATGCATGTGCCAACCAAGGACTAAATGCCGAGGTCTTCCATACAAAGAAAACTCATTTGATTAAAAATGCTCTGTTGCTGCTGTGTCCCTGCGGAGAACAGATGGAGAGATTACAGTGCCAGTATTTACATACCTGATAACCACTGATTAATTGCCATCTTGTGGTTCAAAAGCTATACAAACAAACACAAACTGCCACTGCAGATTGGTTGTGAATCACACACAGTGTTATCAACGTGCTGCAATGAAGCACCACGCGTGTATCAACGAGGGAATTGATGCTGAGAGACGTGTGTGTGTTTGAGACAAAGGACGACAGACGGAATGTGCACTTGCTCATGTGGATGGTCAGGAGAATGGGGAATTTTATAGAGATAGAGATAGAGAAAGAGAGAAAGAGATAGAGATAGATAGATAGAGAGATAGTTTAACTCAAAGGATACTGGACTGGCCGCAGAAGCCGTGGATTATATACATGAGCCAGTCGGGATGCACTATGTCCTTGACTCGGTCCAATAACCTCCCGTTCCACACGTACTTATAGTACGGCTCGTTCTGGAGTCCGTAGACGACTGTGGCGGAGACAGTGGAAACATAAAAAAGCCTGTGGCTTATTCAACTGAACTGGAATCAAAGCAAACGATCAGCTGTAAAGCGACAAGTGGAAGAACAGAGGCTCAGGTGAGATTAGTTTCATTGTGTTATCATTACAGAGCACGGAGATGTCTTAAGAGCGAGTGGAAGGGCGATTTATGTGCCCCAGTGAACAGGTTAGGTCAGAGACAAACAAAAAATGCGGTTCAGTTCATGTTATCTTTCACACGTTGCTCAGATAAATGTGGTCTGCAGGATTCAGGATACCGAATTGAAACTAATGCATTTTTCCCCAGAGCAGGTCCAACCCCAGGCCCCAACAAGTGCTTTAGAGAGCAACAGGTGGCAGGTGCCGGGGGTGTGTAATTGTGTATTTTTACATTGCATAACAATGAACAAAATATTTGTAAATATGCATGATTACAGCAAAGGCTAATTGCCCATCCATATTTATGCCTGATGGGTTTGGTGGTTCCTCTCAGCACAAGTGCTGGTAATAGGGCTAAAACGAAGGGGTTGAGGGTTTGCAAGCGCCAATATTTCAACATAAGAATAAGGGTTTGGGATGAACTTTCACTCACCTTGCATGGGCAGCCCCTCATCTTCAAAGATGTCAAAGCTGTCCTGTTTGCTTTGCGTGGGTACCTCCTCCTCACCAGAGGACGCAGCAGACGACCACAGTTCAAAAGGCCTCCGCAGCAAAGTCAGGTTGTATTGCAGTGAGTGGCTCAGGTCGTAGCTGTAGCTGAAGGTTACGATGACAATGGCCGGTTAAACAAATACTGTCTGTGCAATCTCCTGAGAAGTCACAGACACAATATCAGGATGTTAACAATGTTACTAAATATTACAGAATTGGAAATGTGAGCGATGGCTTCTCTCAGGACTGTGCCCAAAAGGTCAAACTGTTACACAGTTACATTAAAAATACGTTATTCCTTATTTGATATTTGTCTATGTTATGTGTCATAGTATATATCTGTATAAACATAGTTCAGTATTTAAATTGTTAAATACATGCTTTATAAGTGCCACTTTTTTTTTTCGTGAGTAAAAACCTATATTCCTATAATCCATTGCTTCTCAGAAATGTGGCTCAACGACTGAATAATATCTTATCTACACCATTTGTTTCCCCCCTGTAGGTTAATGATTTGTCTTACCTGAAGTAAAAGTTACTGGATAGGTCCACATTTTGAAAGATCCGCACGTATCTAGAAAGAGTAAAGACTCATATTTCAAGGCTGCGTCACAGAACAGATCATCTTAATATACTTGCATTATGCAGAACAGCATCAATCTATAATACTGGTTATTTCTAAACTCTTCATACTGTCAACTACTTTTCTTAGAATAGGGTGTTTCCAAACAACATTATTCTATTTGACTTCTAAATAATACGTTGTTTTTTTTCCTC
The DNA here is from genome assembly GCA_901007665.1 of Aeoliscus strigatus. Taxonomy (NCBI): domain Eukaryota; kingdom Metazoa; phylum Chordata; class Actinopteri; order Syngnathiformes; family Centriscidae; genus Aeoliscus; species Aeoliscus strigatus. Next base: position 207,967 of record CAAKHB010001976.1, on the reverse strand, counting down.
TCTCATGGGTAATGTCTCCATCCAGTACAACTACTGGAAGCCAGGTTGCAATATTCAGATAAATCTATAAAACTAGGTAGTGCAAGATTCTGTTACTCTGTTACAGGAATACTTTTTCAGAAATATTCTTCTGGATGCGCTGTCCAGATGTGAAATATTTGATTATGATGCACCATTCAAGATGTGGAACAGGAGGCTTGAAAAGATAAAGACAGTACCGTGCCTCATCAGGGTGTGTGACCCTGACGGAGTCATTGGGAATGTAGATCATGCTGGTGTCCTCAATTTTGTAAATGGAATGGCCACCGATGTCGGCCATTTTTCGGCGCTTGGTAATCAACACAATGTAGTAGCCTTCGAGGAAACGTACGAACCCTGTCGAGTGAACAGCAACTTCAGAGGTCATATCATGTGACATATGACCGATACATGTGGCCACACTACTTTAGTGACAATGAATGCAGGCCGCTTACGACTGATATAACCCAAGTAACTGTGATTCCACAAGGCAAGTAGGTCAAACCTTTCAGCCTGTACAGCTTTGACAAAATAGTCATATGCACAGCAGTTATTAGTGTGTGCTCACTATGACCATAGCACTCATCTGCTCTTACATCTGTTAAATATGACCCAGAAAAAAAAAAAAAAAAAAAAAAAGGGTTTTGTTATTTATCTTGACTGTGTGGCACTTAATACACCATCAAAGGCTGTGGTCAAGTAATGTTTTGTTTTGTTTTGTTTTGTTTTTTTAAATCCTATTATATTCAAACAACAAAACCAAGAGTATATTTCTACACCGCGTTTGATAGTCTGCCACTTTGGAGACTGAAAGTTCCTGTTTCCGTTCATTGTGTCGGTTCTTGCTGGAGATGGGTCAGGTTGACAAATTTGGCAGATGAAAGTGAATAAAAGTATACTTAGAATAATGATATTCATTATGTACTGTAATGAGGAAGGTACAAAGCAAAGAGACACTCAGGATGCACTGTACCTTCATGACTGCATCATTCTTTTGAACCATGTAACGTGAACAAAACGCTGCATGGGACAAGGGATCGAAAGAAAAATCTCATTTATTGAGGCAAATATCAAAGGTTTTGTAGGCTTAACCTCCCCAGGTAAACATTCAAAGATGGACCTGATATAATATTCTAACTCTACTGTGAAAACAATCATTTCAATATGATTGAATTTCACACAAAGTGTTTAACTGTGCGTCTGGAGTGAGCCTCACACCTACAGCAGCTGTACAGTATTCGATTCTAAATCTTAAATGGAGGTCATGGTCTCGGACTGTTCATGCATTACACGCGTGAAATTCACAATTCTCCGCCAGACCAATTACCTCCTGAATAGGAGCAGGAACACTGCTGAGAGGGCGCTGGCACCCACGTCATCAAAGTCCTCATTTAACGCACAGTTTCCCTTTCATGAGCAGACACACAAACATGAGTGAACTGCGTGTTCCAGAACTAAAAGAAGGGACACTGAAAGTGTCGGTTTGACGGATCCATACTATATTATAACTATACCTCTAGAGCAATTTCATGTTTAATCTCATACCATGGAAATCTCAGAAGCAATCAGCTGCTAGGGCTGAGTGTAACCTGTCCCTAGCAGATTCTAAACAGCTGACTGAAGATATGACAGAAATAGTGTCATGAAGAGATGTGGGCTAGAAAAAATAACAACTGGGAGGAATAGACGGGGCCATGGGACCATTTCTTTTTTTATTTGTTTGTGATAACAGGAAATGAGTCGAAGAGGTGGGGTCATGGCTGTGACTAAATATTTGACTTCTGTTCTGTTTGTCTCTTCTTTACCGTGTGAATTACTCTGTATTGACACGTGCCGGGGGTTTATTGTCACACCATCTGGTTGAGCTGTCTGAATGTGTCAAATGAAAAATAAATAAAATACGAAAATAGAAAAAAAAAAGAAAAAAATGATACCCTCACACAGGGTACAGTATGAATGACAAACACTGATCTTCAACAATGGCAATACCCTAAATGCAAATATTCTGCATAAAGCCAGAAGGCAACGGGTGAAGAGCCTGTTACATTTTTGGGGACAGATCTGCAAGTTCATTACGTTCTCTGGACACATTATGGACCTTGGAAGGGGTCTGCAATCACACATTATTTTTTTTTTAGGGCGACCTCCAACAAAAGGAGAAGAAAAGACATGAAAATAAAATGGAGCTTCCTGATGTGTAGTGAGGTGTATTATGCAAAACTGGGCCAATGCAGGCAGCTGGGGAAGAAGTGCTTTGATGTTCAACTAAATGTAGCCATTACAGGCCTGGAAAATGTTTTTTTAATTACATTGCCCTTGTGGAAGAGAGCAGGTGGAGAGACTTACCCACAATGCCAAAGCCTGAGACAGCCCTAGACAAGCCGGAGGAACCCTTCTGACTAATCTTAGTGCGGTTTCCCAGGTCCAGGCGGCCCAGCAGCTCCCGCACCTCTTGTTGGTTGTAAACATGCTGGAGACAAACACGCAGACATCCAGTTTAATTGTGCTTGTATTTAATTCTATTTATAGCTCAACATCACAAACGTCTGGGCTTTACAGTTTCTGCCCTTAGACCCTCGATCAGAGTGAAACAAAACTCCCCTCAAAAAACTTTTAAGTGAGAAGAAAGATGCTAATATGCGACTAGCACGTCTTTCCATCAATAATGACATATTTAAAGCTTTAAATTGATGCTCCACAGAACTCAGGTCAAACAGAAGCAATGAAAATAGTATTATACTGTAAATTCATCATCTAGTAATTTCCTTCCTGATTTTTTGATTAAGTAATGAATTATGTCATCAAGAAAATGTTTACAATATTAAGAAAGCATTGTAACAAGTTCCCAGACCTCAGATTACTTCAATGGTCTGACCAGGGTCGTCTGGCGAAGGTCTATTTGACTGATGTTTTGCACGCCGATATCTAATTATGGAGGACCTTCATTATTATAATCATATTCATCTTTGAAAGAAAGCATCGGCACATTTTATTTCATTATGTCGGCCCCAGTTTACATAAAGCATCAACTACAACAGAGCTGTGTTGCGTGATTGAAATCATCCCACCTCCAGTTCTTTATTACATTCACAGACATCCCCACACTTCTTCCACAGTACTAAAGTCAAAAGAAAAACAACATAACATCTGCAGCAACAAGATTATTGGGTGATGGATACTGACTGGAGGATGCCTCGTAATGACAAAGACATCATCACTGTAATGAACCACAATGCAAAGCAAACAAACCAACTCCAGGTCATAGATCCTGGTAATGAGTAGAGCGGTGGAAAAGGAGGTGCGCTCAGCCCTCATGAGCTAAGCTGCCATCCACAATACTCTAGGGACAGGCTGAGCCATTTTACAATTCCGCCCCAGGCGTATTGTACTGTATTACATAAGAATTTACATTAGCACTGTACTGGCTCGAGTGAAAAGTCACCTTATCGTCAATTATGACCAGGTCCTTGGGTTCTGTGCGGTCGATCTTCAAGACTCGGTGTTTGGTCTGTGCCTGATTGCTTCCCACTAAAAAATACCTCTGGAAAGAAAAACAAAACCATATGATGCAGATTATCACACTGCTGATTTGGGTCAATCTGTTCAGGAAATTCAAGACTGACTATACTCTTCCCATATATATTGTGATGTGATTGTGCAATATTTTCAAGGTGCGTTCTTGTTAGTTCCTAAAACCAACAGTGGAACGATGACAAGAAGACACAAAAAAATGTTATTAAGAGCCACAGACTTCGACACTACAGCTCCATTGTTGACATCACACTTCCTCCCAGGCATGTTTCGTCAGAAATATACAACACTCTCTCTCCAAGGTAACACTATTGAGTAGAAATGAACCCATTGGCAGCCTGTCAAATGCCACAAAAACAAAAGAAATCAAGGCAGCTACATAAACTGTACGTGAATTTGAATAATAAATGTGAGTAAAGCACCTGCAGTCACAAGGCCGGCTGCAGTCGAACATGTCCCTGAGAGTCTCTCCCTCATACCATTTTTCTGACTTGCAAGATGGCTTTATTTTTGTCTGTCAACCTTAGATTGTGAAATTGGAACACCATGTATCAGAGCACTCTGTTCCACACTTCCCAGTATCCTATTCATCCCTCTGCGTTCAAAAATAGTGAGACGGGTTTTTATACGCTGTTAAGTACAATGACCTGAGAGATGTTCAATAACTAACACCACTGAGACAATTTGTTCTGCCATTTACTAAAGATAGAGATGCATGCTGTCATGACTTATCTTATTTTGTGTTAAAATAATTATTTGTTTTAATGCTTGGAATGGTGACTTTCAAGAGCAAAACAAAACAAACGTCAACCTCTCGAAAGACAAACTTCAATTTTGAAGTCTGGTAAAAAGGAAGAGAAAAACAGATGGAAAACAGATGATGCAAATGCCTTTAATGATTGAGTACTAGAGTTGAGTCAAATTAGACTTTGGAGCAAACTGCCAAATACTGGATTTTGCTGCCATCTAGTGTTTATATTCAGTACCACATCTCCATCCTTCAGTTCACTTCACCACATTCAAAATCATCGACTGTTCTTGAAGCCACTCTGAGTCAGGAGTTTTGGCAATTCAATATGCATGAGTGTTCGGAATATTAAAACTACAATTTCGATACTGTCTGTCCAGAATTACTGACTGAAGGTCGATGTAGCTGTGATAGAAATGTCACGGCGAACTTACAGCTCTTGTTTCGTAGAGAACCATCCTCTGGATCCCACTGATAACAGCCGCTGCCTGGGGCATTTTGATTCCTCAGTAACCCAAACAAAGCACCGAAGGAACTGCACTGTGGATATATTATGAATGAACATACATGCAACGGAATGTCTTAAACATCTGGATAATAGTCAACACAGATGTTTACTGAATGTACATTTCCATTCCAAGTCCGTACTTTAAGCTAGCATTAGTTACTCACCATTAACTTGTTTGCTAGCTGCGTTAGCCGCATATATCGTCGTCATGTGCACTTTAACTGTGACAACTAAACCGCCAGGTCTAACAGATACGTTTACAAACGGACTGCTGTTTTAGGATAACTTGACTCCATTTCAGTCATGTGACTGTCATATTTGCCAGTCAGCTGATACGGTGGCCCGTGGAAGCCAATTGTCGTGTTAAGTGTTTTATCGTTAGACAGACACGATCATATAACGGTGATAAATAACCGTACTGACGAACTGGTGAATGTTAACTATTGATGTTCAAACGAAGCAATGAACCTGTATTGAACTAGTTCATCAGTTGCATCGAATAGACCGACATAAATGTAATGCTTCGTTTCAGTGACATCTAGTGGCAAAATAAGAAACAGCAACGATTTTTTTTAATTATGTAATGAGTGTAACTTGTGTTTATGTGAATGATGTAAATTAAATTTGTAAACACTGATTGATTGGTCACTTGATTCTCTAATCATATGTAGTGTTGAGAAATAAGATGTCAGGGTGCAATGGGGTTTTTACCGAGAAACACTATTTTTTGTACTGTTTCTATTCATTGTTACTTCTCCAGCTTTTAAGAACACGCTCACGTCCCACTGGTCTACATAGATGCTGCTTTGCAGGTGAAGTATGATCGGCTGGTTTGAAGCAATTCACTCAGGCGACTGAAGCAGTTACTGCGTCATACGTCATCGGTCACGTTACATGGTCTACGTCAAAACAAGCTTTGAGGCAGTTGTTTCCATGGAAACGCTTGTATCGGAGCAGCGGTGTCAGGCGGCCATATCACTAATGCAAAGTTAAGCTATTTCTAGTCCACAAAAAAAGCGACGGCAAACTTTCCGATTGCATTTCAAAGCGGGTGAACGATGGCTGGAAGTAACGGTAAGCAGATATGTTGTCCTACATGATTTTTGATTTTAATATTTGTCATTATGATGGTTCGAAGCGTCTTACACCCAAACACCTGTTTGTCGCACAAGATCGTTTAGTGGACAACCTGATGGAAGATGAAGCAGAGAGACATTGGCTTCTGTGCAAACCCACCTGCTTCATTATAATCGGGAGACCGGTAGGGTTACGTTACTTTTAACACACATGCACACTTTGGATTCATTTTTTTTAAAAAAAGAAAAGAAAGCCATTCCCCAAGGATTTCATTAATTCTGTCTTTCTTTGTTTCAGGGTGTTGGCAAATCCACCTTAGCCAGAAACATTTCACAGTCCTGGGGTTGTGTTTTGATTGATGGTAAGCGCAGCAGCTGGTTTCTGTATCACTTTAATGTATTCACATCAATTCAGGCCTTTATTGTTTGCTTTTGCATTTCAGACACACATCTGCTAAACACGCATATCACAAATAAAACAAAAGAAGGTATAGAGGTAGGTATTGTTCACTTTGTCACACAAGGATCTATTGCCTTGATGCCCTCCCTGTTTTGATGAATTATGGTCTCAGATTTGCCTTCTCTGACCGTTTAGCTTATGGAAATCTTATCAGAGGGGAGAAGTATACCAGAAGACATGGTACTCCAGCTCATACTTGCCAGTCTTGACTCGCCAGAGGTGGATCACTATGGTAGTGCATGCAGTTTATTCTTTGCAATGATTTTCGGTACAGAGACATACCAAGCAAAGTAGACAGTTGTTTGTGTTGTGTAAACAGCAGTGCTGTCACACAAACAGTATTCTTAGTACTAGTATGTGTTCACACTTTGTGTTGTGATGTAGGCTATGTACTGAGCTGCCTGCCGTTCCTGTCAGAGGAGGGTCTGCAGATGGATGAGCAGATTGAACTGATCAGAAATCTCAGGCTAATACCAGATTTCATCATCAACATGAAGGTGTGATTTTAGTTTGGATGTATATTCAAATCCTAAAATTCCTAGCAATCTCATATTTGCCTGAACACTGACATTGAAATAATGATTTGAGATGATTGTGGAAATGGTTAGAATTTGAATCCCTGCATCTTTCCACCAGTGCACGGACACAGATCTGGTCCAGAGGGTTTCAGGCCTGAGGCAGCACCCAGAGACAGGGCAGATATACAACGCTGACCAGTGGAAATGTGAGGATGTGGTTTATTGTAAGAAGGACAAAGAAGAGGAGGAGGACGGGAATGAGACGGAGGAGGAGGAAGAAGAGGATAGTCTGGAGGAGCAGGTGACAGTGGCATTAATTATTCTCGTCATCTTACAACTCTTTGACTTGTTCACACAGTCACAGTTCATAAGTATTAAGGATGTCACAGTGAAAGCATATTTATTCTTTTCTAAATCATGCTATTATTACTATAATTATTATTTGTTAGTTTTTTCCCTGTCAATGTAACAAAAATGTCTGTCTGTTGGCAACTTTATGCAAAAACGTCTGAAAAAGTCTTAAAGTATCTTAATTTTGCATTACATTACAAATAATAACACATTTGGTCATATCTTCATAAATCAGTTGAAAAGATGCCATAACAATGATATGATGCATCAAAGATGCAGCCACTTGTCATCTCACATCCTTCAGCCCAGTTTGTGATTAAACAAAAACTATGAAGGTGCACATGCATATGATTATACTGTAAGGTCAAATATGTTTTAAAAGTCCTGGACTAAAATCTAACGTCAACAGACACTTGTTTAATTGCTTGTATTATGGTTGCAGGCAACAATAGAGAAACTCCGAATGGAGACTATTGATCATATAGTTTGGACACCAGAGTTTTTGGCTGAAAATGTTTCTCATAGAATCAAGATTTACAAGGAAACAATGCTCAAAGCATTGGAGGTACGTTTCACCTGCTGTGCACATTTGGCTAAAACACACAATACAGCTACAGTATATAGTTAAGTATTAATATGAATCACCCCATTTATTTTCCAGGACTACATCATGACTCACAACCCCGTGTATCTTTTAGAACTGGATGGAAACAGCACACCTGAGGAGCTGCACTCAGTAGGTCACAAGTACATGATAACGTTTGTCAAATGTGTGCTCTGTACTTTTCTTGACCTGCGTGAGCAACCATGTTTAGTAACAGAGTCACAAACACCAGTTGTAAACAGTTAACACACGATAAAGAGTCAGTGTCTCATGACTTTTGTGTGACATATTTCATTGACTGTCTTTAGATTGTAATGTCTCGTCTTGAATCCATGGCGATACAGCACGTGTCTGTTCCGGTCCACCTTCACCAGGATGACAATGAAGAACTGCCAGAAGATATTTACTCGGTCTGTCAGTTGCCAATAAATTACGCTTTCTCCTCTGAGTGCAGGCCTTACATAAACCAGGTTTAATGCTTCTCTTTTCTAGGAAGACTTACTGAGAGTTAAGGCCGCCACCAGGATGGTCAGTCCTGGTTTTAGGTGGAGAAGGAGCCGCTGGGGTGGAACCTGTCCTGTTGCTCTAAAAGAAGGCAAGGTCATTCCAGGAAAACCTCAGTTTTCTGTTGGGTGAGGGTTATTTTATAGGTCAGGTTTTATCGACAGAGATGGATGAAAAAGCTTCCAGCAGGACTTGTGTCAACCATCGCTCTCCTATCTACAGCTTCAAGGACAAACTATACATTCTTTCATCACAAGAAGCCTACCAGAAATTTGTTGCAAACCCCAGACCATACCTGCTCCCACCAATGCCCAAGTTCCCTTGCCGGGTTTCCATCATTGGACCCCCACAGGCCGGGAAGAGCAGCGTATGCAAGCTTCTGGCTCAGCACTACAATGCACTGGTACTTGACATGGAGGAGCTGGTGCAGCCAATCCTGAGCCAGGCGGAGCAAGAAAGGCTTGAGAAAGTCAAAGAGGAAGCCACCCAGGTTGCAATAGAGAAGGTCAAGATGAAGCTGCATGAAGAAGAGAGTGTTGGCAAGTTGATCTTGGTTGATAATGTTGACATTAATGTACAGATCTAGAATATTTTCGAATATTAAAAGTATATGTAGAACTGCAGCATTTGTAACTCTGGTGAACATTTGTCCAAACCGTAAAATGTGGACTAAATATCTAACAGTATGTGTGTTATTCATCTGATATTTTGTTTTCCAGATGAGGCCAATCCTGCAGATGGTAAGATGTAATAAAATATCATCATGTGCAGACAAATAAATATGGACAAATATCACTGTGCTGTTTATTTCTCAGTTATTCAAACTTTTTTTGTACTGTTTTCAGTGACTGAGGATCATCCAGAAGTGAAAGCCATGGTGCTCAGTGCACTAGAGGAAGCCAGGACATCCCAACCTTATGAGATATACGCTGAAGTACTGAAAAAGCGAACAACAGAGGTATGATGATCAACTGAAAGGTGGTAGCTGCATTTACACAACTTTATGGTGCAGATAAATTGTCACAGCTCTGTGAATTTCAACAGAAAACTAAAAAACGGATCCAAAACGGGATCCGAAACAGGTTGACACCAGGAAATCTGTCACACAGAGACAATATGGCAGAGATTGAATGCACCAGACTGGTATATATACTTACTGCTAATGAGCAAATAACAGAAATAATAAGGGAGGCGTAAGCAGTGGAGCTGGGAAGCTGTGGGCTAGAGGGCAGATACCAGGGCAGATATACACAGTTAATATGAGTTCAAATCTACAGTATGAGAAACTTTGAGAGATGTTGCTAAAAGATTGCTCTCACAGATTGAAGAAGCAGGTGCTGATGGGGGGATCAGGCCTGGCTGGGTGCTTGACAACTTCCCCACGAACCTCTCCCAAATGAATGCATTACAACAAACTGGAATCTGTCCAGATCTCATCATCTGTCTCAAAGACAGTGATGGAAATCAGGGTAAGCATCAGAAGCATGTTATCTGATAAACATTCTGGCCATGTTTCAGCTGTGATCCACTCTCACTTTTTCATGTTTTGGACAGTTTTGAGCAGATTATACGAGATGAACAAGGAGAGCATCGACAAAGCAGTTTCGGAAAGGCTACAAGAAGAGAGGTCAAGGGTGGAGCAAGAGGCCTTGTGAGTGCAGATGAAACGATACTGTAAATTCAGTGCGTGGACAATCCCAGGACATCTTGCATCACTTCCTTCCTCATGTCTCTCCATTGTAGAAACCACGACGAGCAAGAGCAAGAATCTGACATCCAAGCAGTTTTGCAAGCAAATCTAGAAACAGTGGTTGAAGAGGCTGAAGGTATTACTTTTCTGTCTCTGCAAATCAGTCTGAAATCATGACATTACAGTTATTCATTTCCTCTCTAGAAAATTCCAAGCCGTCTGAGACTGACAGCTCAACACACTCTGAAAGAGGGATGGAAGGTGACACAGAGCAAGGTCAGATCTCATTGCAGATGTAATAAAACACACACTTTTCCTCTTTGACAGTCAGTATGGCAACTTTTGAAGTAAAATTTCTTTGAATGAAAACATAATAATTGTTGTAACTGTCTGACCTACTTACTGTCCTTCTGTATCCACTGTGTTCTTTGGCTTCTGCTCGACGTGATAAATGGGAGTTAGGTTATCCAGACGGGCCGGAGATGGACACGTACAAACTGCAAGTGCAACAGTTTATGTCAGAGTGGGCGCAAATGGACTCCACCTTAACTGTAAGTCACTCAGCCCTGGAGATTGATGGCAGGAGCTCTGAAGACCTTCTGAAAGAGATTGTCCATCGGATGGAAAGTGAGCACCAACCTTCCAATTCTTTTACACTCCACAAATCTATGAGGACGGCCAGGGTTCAAATTAGATACAGTAACTCTCTGCACAACTTTTTGGTGTCTTGATTTGCAGCTACTGAGACTAATGATATGTGATGATTGTGTATTTGTCAGACACCTTCAAGTATGTCTCCTGGCAGCTGTCAGATGTGGACCTGGATGAGGAGGTAGAAGATTTGGAGGCTTTAGCAGAGCTGGCGAGAGCTGAAGAAGACAGTGATGACAGTTATGCAACAGAGACGATGGAGGAGGAGGTGAGTGCACAGACATCTTCTCACAAAGGCCCAAGCTGTATCTTTATCAATTATGTAAACTGGTTTGTATTGGCTTCTCTGACAGCACCAGAAAACCATCAATGTAATGTTTCCTTTCTCGTTCCTGTAAATGAAACCAGGAGGACCCAAACAACAAGAGATTGCTGGGTGATAGCCGTCATTTCTGCCCCGTGGCTTTAAAAAACAATAATGTGCTGTGGCCCAGTACAGATGAATGTGCAGCCAAGTACAGAGAGAGGATATACTACTTCTCCAGTCCAGAAGCCAGGGAATCTTTCATGCAAAATCCCGAGCAATTTGTTGCACAGACTGAGCTTCTAAAGGTACATTGTGTATATTCGGCCCGGAAGAAAGTCCGCTGTAAGTTGAACTAACATCCGAACATGTTTTTGTTTTACTATCCAAGCCGCCTGCCCTGCGGATCATTTTTGTTGGTGCTCGAGGGTCAGGGAAGACCACTCTAGGGGTGTGGCTCGCCGAGGAGCTTGGCCTCTGTCATATTCAGTTCAGGGAGCAGCTCCAAATGCTCATTAGGCCCAAGACAAAGAAACACGTTCCATACAGTGATGAGGTTCCAGAGGAGCCTCAGAAGGACTTGCAGGCCCTGATAAAGGAAGCCAGGAAGGAGGAAGGGAATGAGCCTGAGGACAACAAGGAGGTCAGCTGAACCATCAGTTGGTTAATTATATTTCCGGGTAGTCATTGGGACAACTTTGTGTGTCTGTATCTCCAGCAGGAAGCAGAACTGACTGACGACGAAAAGAGCATCAAAGCCTACTTGTCTGATGGCAATCCACTGCCTCCACACATCCTAGATATGGTTGTAGCGCCATTCTGGAAAAAGGAGCCATACATGTACTCTATTACGCAAACACACACATACTATACCCTTTTTCTTACCTCCTTAACCCTTTAACACTAAGGGTATTGCTGCTGATACCGCAGCATACTTACCAGGAGTACCATAAAAATGCGACTATAATATATCAGAAAACGTCAAACGGTCCCTGAAAGCTGAGAAGTTGCACTCTGTACCCTAAACTGGCGTCAAGAAGGAGCAAGGAGAAATAGAAAACATCCAGTGGCTAGGAGAAGGAGAAAATGTCGACATTGTCTCCTCACAAATAATCACGTAATTATGGTACTCTAAAGTATGGTAGCATAAATGTATCAGTAGTGATACTGTTGGTGTTAAAGGGTTAAAGTGTAACTCAACCCCAGATGCACTTCTGTCTGAATTCTATTTTAAAAATCGTCTCCTGTCATTAACATTCATGGTGGTCCCGAACCACACCAACAGGAGTTGTTATTGCAGGAGATGCTACGTTTATTGGAGGGGCGGGGCTAAGAGGATTGTCAGTGATGAACAGGTGCGGCAAAGAGGACAGTTGGTGAAACACAACACCATCAGATACTTGCTATATCTCCATCCAAATCTAATAGCACAATTCAAGTGCAATAGGACGCTACTATGCATAGTTCATGGAAAATTTGGGATTCAGTTACACTGTATCAAGTTATCATGTTACTTCTCCATGTATCTTTCCTTATCGTAAGCTATTTGTTAATTTCAATATGTTTTAGGTCTACAGGCTTTATCTTAGAGGGCTTCCCTCAAAATCCAGACGAGGTGACGCACATGTTGAAACAACAGCTGGTCCCAGATATTGTGGTAATAATGTCGGCGGAGGTCATTGATGTTCAGATGCGCCTGTTGCCACAATACCTGGAGGCCTGGCATGAGCGCCACAACCGGCGCAAAGCCCAGCTGACACTCCTGAATGATCTACTTAAGAGGAATCGGGTAAGCAAGTAGCAGTATCGTCACTTAGATATATTTCTCTCATTTTGTTTTCCAGTAATTTCCCATTACTGATATATATTATCTATTAATATATGTATTTTCACACAGCAAAGGTCACCACAGTCAGTATTCCATTCCAATCTCTTTGATGCAGGAAGAAAACATTATCAAGAGGAGGGCAGAACTCATGGAAGAGAGAGTTGCTTCAACAGAAGAAGGAAAGGTAAACAGTCTCATCACAGCTTCTGTTGCCTTTTCTTCCTATGGCCTTTACTCTGACCTTCTTTCTGAGCAGTATCAAGAAGACGAGTATGATGACGAGAACGACACCACATCCGTTGAGGATGAAATAGATGCCATTCTGGAAGAGGAGTTCCCAGTGGAAGAGGAAACTGATGAAGAGAATGAGGAGACTGAGGACGAGGCTACTGAGAGACTGGAGATGGAGATCGAAGAGCGCTTTGAGACCGATCTCAACCAAGTCTTGTCTGTGACGGTACAAATACACACACACGCAACATAAGATAAAGCAGTCAGTCTACAATGTAGTATCTCTTTTCATGAAATCTTACACTGAATCCAGATATAATAAATGAGACTAAGACTACGATTTATATAGCGGTATTCATTGAGTTCAGTAAATATCCACGACGAAACAAAAATAATAGGAGTATGAAAAGCAGCCTGAAATATCCTCAGGTTGTGGAAAAGTACATCCCCACCAAACTATAAAAAATGGATTGAAAATATGAATAAATATTAATAGGAATAAATAGTGACAGATGAACAGATGTTGGCGGGAGTTAATAACGACAGGAGGGGGAAGGAGGAGGGAGCCATGAGACTGTTTCTTTACTTCAGGTATGTGAGAACAACAGGACATGAGTGGAAGAGATATAGCTGTGACTAAATATTCATTATTCATGTTATGTTCTAATTTGAGTGTGTGAATTAGTATTGGCATTTGTATATGTAGGCACCAGACAACAGGGATCCACTGAAACCACATCCAACTTAGCTGTCTGAATGTGTAAAAAAGAAATAAACATACAAAACTTAACAGCTCACATTAATAAATACTATTCATGAAAATCGGGTACTACACCAGTAGTTTACTGTGATGGAGTGGTATATAAAGTCTGATGATATATTTCATGTTGTCTTTTTCAAAATCAGGAGCTCCTAAGTGACCAGAACATACCTAGTTTGTCTATAAACTCATCTCGCAAGCTGAAGGTTGTGCAACATCAGCTTCTCCAGAAAATCCAGCCACTGCTGACCAACAGGGAATCATTATTCCAACAATGTCTGCCCATCTCATCCTGCCTGGCACAGAAGCTCCTCTCGTCCACATACAAGTACTACAGTGCTTTTGGCTGCTTGGATCCTGTCAAGGTAAGTCTGACTCTGTGAGAAAAGTGGAAGTTGTTTCGAATAACAATCTTTAATTTTTTGCTGATGTGTTTATTAATGTACTGTATTGAACTGTATTACACAGCGTTACAAAGAAGGAGACCTCATCCAGCCTCTGCAGTGGCCTTTAAATGGCACCTATCCGCTGCTCTTCCATCAGTATATCTATATCTTTGCATCGAAGGTGAACCGAAACACATTTATGTTGAACCCACTGAAGTACCTTAGACAGTCAAAGCCGGCACCATCCCATCCTCTTAAAATGGCTATTGTCGGACCACCTAAATCTGGAAAGACCACTGGTAACTCTGAATTCTATGATTCCCTGTTACTGTTCTGCTATTCTTGTACTTCTGGTATTATTTTCCATGCGTTTCTTTTATGTCCATAGCCGCACGCATGCTTGCCCAGAAGTATGGCTTGGCTCGACTGTCCATTGGTGACGTGATGCGAACAGTTCTTAATACTCAGGAGCATAGTGATCTGGGGGTCCAGATGAAACAGCACCTTCACCAGGGCCACACTGTGCCTGATGAATTGGCCATTCGGTGTCTGGAGGTGGTACTGATGAACTCAGCCTGCAGCACTCATGGGTAAAACAACAATGTAGTATATTAATGACCGACCTTCTCCGACCTCAGTTGTGGTGTTTTGTTGTTTTTCAGCGAGCAGAAATTCACTGGTTTGTTGTTTCAGATATGTGTTGGATGGCTATCCAATGACAATTAAACAGGCGAAAGTGATGAGGGATCACAGCATCATCCCCATGGTAGTATCTGAAGTGGAGCTGGAGCACTTGGAGGTGCTGAAGAGGGGCCTCGCAGACAAGATGAAGCCTGACAAGTCAGATAACACATATTCACACATTACAATATTAAATATGAATGCACATTTCCTATATTAAAAAAACAAGCAAAATCTGAGCCACCCTTGCAGTAAATACATGTCCTTTCCCCTGCAGACCTTATATGATGCATGACAGTTCTGATATCCTTCACATTCGCAACTCCTGTTATGAACGGGAGGTTCAGTATGTAAGGCAACACTTCCAAGAAGAATACAGCAATTGGATTGTGCTTGATGGCTTGAAGAGCAGATGGTTCATATGTGACCGCATTATAAAGGAGGTCAGCATCAACATGAAATACATCCACAACTACCTGGAGAGGACTTGCAGTGGTAGGTTCTTGAATAAGAGAAGCTAATGTTTAAACGAATATGACATGTATGTATCTCATTTCATGTGTGTCGTTCTGCAGGTCAAGCAGCCTGTATCAACAGACTGTGCATAACACCCAAGGAGCTGCAATGTAGGCTTGGTGAGTTTGGCCAGTACTGTCCTGTCTGTCTGGCTCTGCATCACCACCTGGTGGATGTCTCAGAAACTGCATCTCTGAAGCATGCAGCGGAGTACAGGGCACACTACTTTCAGATGTGTGGTGAAGACCATTTTGAGGTCAGTACGCTTTAGGGAAGTAGATATATTCTTGCGTTACAGCAGCAAAGAACATTCACATTAATGTTTTTTTAAAAAGTAATATTTGAAAGAAAATAGAAATCTACGTATGTAAAGTAAATTTAAACCAAAATTAGCATGGTGTAATCGTATTCATTCATCAAATACCATTAGAAATAATACTGAGCTCATTCGCATTTACAAATATAGTGTTATTGTTGTACGTTGTACGTTAAAATGTATTGCTTATAACAACATACCATTTCCCTGGTGGTCTAGTGGTTAGGATTCGGCGCTCTCACCGCCGCGGCCCGGGTTCGATTCCCGGTCAGGGAACACGTTTTTTTGGCCACATGTAAGGGAACACTTTTTAAGTTCACATGTTTTTCTCATTACACCACTTGCACTGACAGAGAAGACAAAAAGCATGAGTGCATTCCTCAGTGAACTATTGCAGTTGATGGTGCATTAAGACAAAAGCTGTGTGTTGCATATTCCATTTTCTACAACAAAAATTTTGAAAAATCTATAATTCCTCAGTGGAGTGATGAAAAAAATGCATACATCTGGCAGCTGCAATTTAACCCTGTGTAGAATCAGGAAGCTTGGATTATGTGGCAAACACAAATCATTGTGCACAAGCCATGTATGTACCTTTTCGGAAGTGTGTGCACCATGAACATCCAGCTTCTGGTAAAACATATTTTAAATTATCTAAAAAAATAAAAATCTTGGAATTATAACATGAGCTTGTTGTGGCTACATTGTTAATTTAACAAGACAATTACACTTTGTTCCACACTCACTAGCATATTGTGCAGTTCAATACATTTGATGTTAGTTGAGAATGAGAGCAAATACAACATCTATGTGTTCTCTTCTCAACCACAGATGTTCCTCAAAACTCCAGATCAGTTTGTGACCCCTGGCTGCCCATACACTCTGCCAGAATCATCCTTGTTACCAAGAAAGCTCACTGAGACTCAAGTGAGGAACAAATTCCCACAGCAGGTTGCGATGAAGGGCTTCTGTCCTGTCACTTATTTGGATGGAAAGCAGAGGTACATAAACCCATTTAACAAAATGCAAACCTACCTGTCAACATATCTCTTGCTAGTAAATATTGAAGTACCGTTCAACAAATTGGCGTCGACAACAATGGACAATTGGATGATTTTATTTTGCAAAATGTCACATTCTCCAAGACACTTGATACAGATATTTAGTCCAATAACAAATGGTATATAATCCTTAAAGACAAAATGCTTATTTAACCATGATCAGAATTAACATGGTTACTTGTCTTTAGGTATGAAGCCCTGGTTCGAGGAAACATGGAGTATGCTGTGGAATACAGAGAGAAGATCTACATTTTTGACACACAAGAGAAACAAGAAAAGTTTCTGAGGTGTGGAACAGTATCTTTGTTTCTGAAATGTTTGTCAACTTCTCATGATTTCTTTCACAGAGATTGTCCTGTTATAAAGGTAATTTATACCTGACACTACTTCTGCTTCTGGTCGTGACAGATATTGTTCTACTCGGTAAAATGTGGTGTTGATATGTTATTTTAAAGGACTCCTGAAATCTATTGGAACCAGAAGTTACCCAGGAAAGTTCCTCCTCTTTGTGAGCCTCTTTCCCTCACATCCCTTCCAACACTGGGCTACCTGGAGCAGGTCAGACACAGTCAAGCACATCAAAAAAGTTGTATTATGTTTGTGAGCAGATTGAGATTTGTACTTTTCACATTTTTAGATCACTTCTGAGTGTGCAGTAAGTCAAGCCTTTCATTTCAGGGTGTGGCAGTTCCAGTCATCAAGGCCATGACAGCGGTTGGGTGTCTCAAACCAAAGCATCCCTTCCTGAGTGTTAAGCGATCAGCTCTTGTCTATGTGGCCTACTACCTAAAAGGTAATCATTATTACAGGGTATTTTTTTAATGTATTTGCCTTTGTTTTCTAAGTCTGTAGAATCAGTGGCTCCGTTTGTAAAAGTACAGATTATTACAAATTATTGTAATTGCAGTAAAGCATATTGAATTATGTGTGCTTATGCTAATGCTGTTTTTTAACTTCCATGCTACAGCGTTCAACAAGAAGAGCACAGCCTACTCCCGCCAGAAATACAAAAAGAAGCTGGCCTTGTTTGAAGAGAACTGTGCACTCATTCCCTACCTGAGCTCATCAATGCGAACCAACTACCGGCCTCCCAGTGAACGTTCCGTTGACTTTGATTTCAAGTTGAACAGGTTCCTGGCCTTAGCACACTTGTCAGGAGCCAGTGATGTGCTGTAGTTGGGCCTTTGTCAGCCTGTTATGGTGTGATGAAGTTTGTGTCATACACTTGACTGGTCAAAAAAAAAAAAAGACATGCTAATATTTCTTTGAACCGCATTTACATTCGCTGTTGTATAGTTTCCACAAGCTGCTGTAATGTCAGCCTTTATTTCTGCCCAGTGTTGCATTCATTTTTCGCCAACATCTTATTTTGATGACAGGAGATTCGGACCAGTGCGCAAAGTCTTCTCCAGCAGATTCTCCATGGGGTAAATGTCTGGACTTGGTTTTCAATCCATATGTGAAAATGATGTATCATGCCCCCTCAACCACTCTTTCACAGTTTGAGCACAATGAATCCTGGCATTGTCATCTTGGAATCTGGAAAAAAAAAATCAGTAATCAGTGTTGCCAGGTGTATGATAATTTGGCTTTAGGCCTGTACAATGTACGATCAATAAGCCTCCAAAAGGCAAATGTACAATAATTCATCATTCATTCTGTGATTGTATAGTGGTTGTAACATTCACTCAGGCGACCGAAGCAGTTACTGCTTCATATGTGACTTTTTGTGCTTCAAAGCAAGCTTTGAAGTTGTGATTCACAGGAAACGCTGTTCCGACTTAACGGACTTAAAACATGAATTGGATCCATCTCAGACGGCCAACACTCGTCACAACAACGACACAGCAAATGTCACAACATGCCTCATCAACTTAAGCTGATGTACACACACACCATACAAAATGCTCCCGGAATTATCAGACACACACTTCAGAGCCTCAACATGGAAGGACACATCACTATTGTTATTTATGATGGGTGTATGGTAATTTCTCTCAGAATATGATAAGTTTGAGTATCTGGTACAATACTCCTACATTTCCCACATGGCAACTGCAATGGAATCAACTTGAATAAAATTGTCTATATATTCAGGTGGTCAGCTGCTCATTCTTTGGACAGATAACTTTGTTTAAAGTAATTATTCAATGGGAGGCTCTTACCAATTTGCTTTGTTAATTCCAGGAGCTGACCTTTAGGGCCATGCAATTTATTATTACTAATTATTACTACTAATAATACTGAAGTACAATGAAACTGATGAAATCATCTTTGAGTCTCTTGGGCAAAAAATGAATGAAATGTGTTCTCACCTTTTCTGTATTGAAAATAAACATCTAGTTTACAGCTGTGTTGTGAATTTAATTGTGAATTGCAATGATTTCTCTCTATACATATGATATTTAATATTTAATCTTATTCAATATTTAATAAAAAAAAAGTATCATGTCTGCAAACAACTCTTGGTGAATTTAGAAAATCTCGTGTATTCACGCGAGATATTCGGTGGCGGCGTTAGTACGCGGCGCGCGAAGTTGACGCAACGTTCTCAAGCAGCGTCTGTGTTTACGGTGGGGAAAGCTACCGTCTGCTTTAAGACAGGTAAGATGCTACTTAGAAGTGTTTGCTGTGCCGACATCTTACTAGAAAACACTCAACTGCTGTAGGTGTCGATGTTAATGTAGCAGTAATACGACATCTGCGCTAACTTTTAGCTAACGTGGACGTTTCAGTCGCTGTCGATGTCTTGTGTAGTGGTCGGTGACGGAATTCTAAACGGATGTTTAAGTCAGTTTTTGGTCGAGAGGGATATATTCTCCTGCCGAACAAACTTCACCAGACAGCCTGACAATATGCCAGCTAGCTAGCTGCGCTTTCGCTTTCACTTACCCGTCTGTGCCCGTGTAAGCCCAGGGACGAGGACATGTCCAAACGGAAAAGCAACAATGTCGGCGACAACCCTCACAAACGCGTCAAACCGGCTGAGGAAGAAGAAGAGGAGGAGGAGGAGGAAGAGGAGGATGAGGAAGATGAGGATAGTGGTCGGTTGGTCATCGACGAAGGACATCCTCTGCTGAGTTCTCAGGTACATTATGCACTCTTTGCATTCCTTGGACTCATCTTTGCTCTGTGTTCCGAATGAGAGACTGTTAATCTCAATGCGAATAACCTGGTTAAAGAAAGAAAAATAAAGTAAACATATTGTCTCATTGGGTCTGCTCGGGGGTGAGTCAGTTGCTGGTCGTCCTCTAACCTGGACAGGTCTGTATCAGTTACAGGCTGCTGGTGAGGTGGTGAGTGATGCCGGGATTGTGGAGAGCATCACATTGAAGAACTTCATGTGTCACTCCAACCTCGGTCCCTTCACTTTTGGTTCCAACGTCAACTTTGTTGTGGGCAACAATGGAAGTGAGTGCAACCACATTCGCAGTTGTGTATTCCAGAAAGGAGAATTAACATAATAATATGCTGTACAATTCAGTTAAAACATGCTGTACCTGCACTCTGTTTTTCCCCATGATCAACTAGGTTAACTGAAAATATGAGGACCGTGTATTGTAATGATTGTTTAGTTTATGTCTGTGTTACTTTGTCAACTGCTGTGCTCATCTGGCTAACTGTTGAACAGCAAGGATTCATCTTCAGTTTATTTACAAATACACAAAAAATACACAAAATGTTAAGATTTTGTCTAGTTTGTCTAATTAAGTGCTGCTATGGTTCCTGGATATTGCTGTTTTTGCTTATTGAATGTATTTTAATTAATATACTCAGTTTTCACTGAATTACCCTCGTTTCTATTTTGTCTGCTACAGAAGGATGTGGTGAATTATCATGTAAAAATATCTTTTCACAACCAAACTAATCCATTTGCAGGTGGAAAGAGTGCTGTTCTGACAGCTCTCATAGTTTCGTTAGGTGGAAATGCACAGGCTACAAACAGAGGATCATCTCTCAAAGGTTTCGTTAAGGAAGGTCAAAGGTACATTTTTCTCATACCTCAACTTGTCACTTAAATAATAGATTTTCAAAAGGCTTCCTTCTTCCAGTGTCAGAGCCACATGAGCTAATTCTTTGTACAAACTTAGTAGATTTGATGTATTTCTTCTGCCTGCCCAGCTCAGCTGATGTGTCGATCACTCTGCGTAACAAAGGACGAGATGCCTACAAATCAGAGGTGTATGGTGACGCCATCGTTGTAGACCTGAGAATAACCCGCGAGGGGCTGAGAACCTATAAACTCCGGAGCAAATCAGGTAGCGAAAATAGAAGCTTTGGGTATCACATTTATCGTCACCATTTAATGTTTACAGCTGTCACTTTTTGTTGCCTCTCAAGCATTTATTGTAAGATATTTTTCACATGTTTATCTTCTCATAGGTCAGATTATCTCAACCAAAAAAGAAGAACTCATGTCCATCCTGGACAATTTTAATATTCAGGTATGGATTATGCACAGAAGGTCTTATATGTTACAGTGTTACTTGTCTTTAGTTATTCAATCCTAAACAAGGCTGTCATAGTTGTATGTCGTCTCCTGGCATGAGTAATGAACGATCTAATCAAAACCAACTTAACACTTCTGTAGGTATAAAGGAATTCTGGGAAATTCCCATAAAGCAGTGGTTAACCTGCTGTGTAACTATCTTGTCAGGTCAACAATCCTGTGTCAGTTCTCACTCAAGAGATGAGCAAATACTTCCTGCACTCCAAAGGAGAGGGGGACAAGTATAAAGTAAGTCCTTTTACGTGACACTTGTTTCCTGCACAAAAGAAATTGTTTTGGTTTTTTTTGCTTATCAACATTTCTTGCTTTTTTCCTTGCTGCTCTTGATCAGTTTTTTATGAAAGCTACACAAATGGAACAGATGAGAGAAGACTTCATCTACATCAAAAGCACCAAACATGTTACAGAAGACAAGGTGGCTCAACATGGGGAAGTAAGCATTTGTTTTTATTATTTTTGAACAAAGGAACACACACACGTACAAAGAATACTATAGGAATGGCACGTATATGTGTCATGGCTAAGGCTCCAGCCAGTGACCTCCATTCTATTTCCTGTAGAAATACTATCGTTATAGGTTTAGGTGTTATTGTGTCTATCAATGTCACTCTACACTGACAACTACTGTTCTTTGTTGTCGATGTCTAAGATGACTGCATGTGTTCTTATGATTTTCACAGTGCTTGAAAGACTTGAAGCGAAAGTACCTTGAGAAAGAGGATCGTTACAAAAACCTGGCATCACTGGATGAAATGAACACCAAGCTAGAGAAGCTGCAGCAGATGATGGCTTGGGCCTTGGTGAAGTCTTTAACTCCTGATTGCACCCGCAAGTCCTAAGTGCGTTAACCCCTAAGGGGGTTTTGCCCCTACGTAGCAGAATCCCTAATACAATCTGAATTTACAGGTGGTGGAGATGGAGAAGGAGTTGGAGCCCATGAAAGACAAGCTGGAGTTTGACCAAAATTCCACCGTGAAGTATGACGAAAAAGTGAAAGAATGGAAGGTATTGTGAACTGATTCATTTCATTGGTAATGATTGTAAACCTCTTGATTCTTTGTCTCAGTCTCTCCAGAGTTTCACAATCGAGATGACACTATTGGTAGAGTTCAGCAGCACATGTCTGGTCTTTTTATGTTGTCATCCTTTAGAATAAGGTTGAGGAGGCTGAGCAGAACTACAAGCGGATCCAGGAACAGTTAGAGAAGATCACCCAGCAGGCCCAGGATCTCCAGCCCCAGTGTGGTCAGCTCAAGAAGGAGGCCCAGAGACTCAATACACTTTTGAAATCCAGCGAGGTCAGAACTGAGATTTGAGTTTTTTGTAACATTTCTTTTGGGTAGTAACTTGTTGCCATCTGTATCTTTTCAAAAAGAAGGCAGTATCTCGAAGAAATTTCTTAACGTTTAAAGATGTGAAACTCATCCTATGTACAGTATACAGTACATGCTGACTGTCAAAGTAGGCACAAGACTTGGGGAAAATAGGTCCAGCAGTAAAGTTAAGGGTAGATTGTATTCTGTGCTTTGCAACTTTGTCACTGACCACTGATTCATATTTTTCAATTACGTACTCAAGGTCACAGTCCACAGATGCAAGGTGAACTTGAGGGACCTGGAAAAGGACAAGGTTCAGCTGTCCTCGAGGATAAATGATCTCAAACTGAGGTCTGACCACTGGTCACTGTGGAAGCCCCACTTTGTTTAAAGTTAAGTCTGTAATCTACCTTGTAGTCCTTATCTTTATGATCCTTCCAGCATCAATCAGACGACAGGGTCAGAGAGCCAGGCTAAGGCCGAAAGCATGCAGAATATCCAGAGGGAGCTGGAAGGCCTGACCCACCAAATCTCCACTCTGAGCCAGCAGATGGACCAGTATCAGCACGCCAGCAAACGTGCAGAGGAAGAGAAAGCAAAGCTTCGGTAAGGTTATAGAAGCTGTCCACCACGAAGTAAAACAATGACTGAATGAATGACCACCCCTTTCTGTAACTTTAGGAGGGAGTATGATGTACTCCAAAGGTCCATTGAAGCCAACCAGAGGAACCTGCAGAATATTGAAAGCAGTAGATCCAATCGGCTGCGGCGCTTTGGGGAGCACATGCCTGCGCTCCTCAGTGCAATTCAGGAAGCTCACAAAAGGGGCCAGTTCAAACAAAAACCCCGGGGACCTCTGGGTGAGACGACATTTCCATCATAGTGCAACCTTTAACAGACTACTCTTATTTTGTAATAATAATAATGAATAATAGTAGTAATATTTGTAAAGCACCTTTCAAACACACATGCTGCTCAAACTGTTGTAGAATGAGAACAATGAATAATAATATAATAATAACACATTTTATTTATAAAGTGCTTTTCACAGTGCTCAAAGTCACTTTCCAGTATAGGTTAAAATGAACAAGACAAAAAAATACATTAGAATACAGGCAAGCAAGAGAAAATAGCAATAAGGTTAATAAAGTGCATCAAGAGACATTAAAGTAAGATGAAATGATTAAAAGACATTAAAACACATAAAACAGAAGAACACATATGATTAAAAGACAGTATTAAGGTATGAAACAGAATGAGCATGGATTTAGATAGTGGTTGAGGAAAGCTCTGAGAGCACACCATTTATAATTGTTAGTATAGAACAGTGTTTCCCAATCCTTTTCCACTGCCCCACATGTTGTACATGTCTATCTTGTCTCAAGCACCTTATGTAAATGAAGTTCTACTTATCAGGCCTGTGCAGAGCTTGATGACCCATTGGAGTGTAAGATGTGGGTCAGTGGGTCCCTGGTGGAGGATTGGGAAACACTGGGTTAGAAAGTGCAACATGTGGCGCATGTGACGTCTTCCATGTGATGTTTGATCTGATCCTATTTTGTATTCTACAATAATTCTTTTCTGCAAACTGCTCCCAGTTTGCTGAAACCAAATACATACACAGATATTGTGTGCTGTTTAAAAGATGCAAATCAGGACATCTCTGTATTCCACTAGTAAATGGATAAACACATGATGGGGCTGAGCAATTTCTTTAGGATAGAAAATGTATACGACGCTGATGCTAATTCTGTAATAACTAATAAAACAACAAATGATTCTCCTTTTTATGAATCCTTTAACGCAGACCATGCTAAATATATTTTTTAGGGTACCTGATAAGCCTCAAGGATCCAGAGCTGGCCCTCGCTGTAGAAGTATGTCTTCGAGGCCAGCTGCTGGCCTTCGCCTGCGACAACCATGAGGATGAGAGGGTGCTGCAGAGACTCATGGCCAGTGTGTACCCAAAGGGACGCAGGCCTACAATCATTACCAGCGGCTTTCTCCCTCATGTCCACGATACGAGAAGGGGGTGAGTGCTGGCATGGACTCATTACTTATCGAAATCAATAAAAAGAATGTTTCTGCATTGTGTGTAGTCAGGTTTAAAACAATAGTATAGAAGTTTGTTATCCATGTATCAGAGATCTAAACTGGCAAAAAGTGCAGTTGCGCTGTAACACTGAACTAATATCAGGAGGATTACATAAACATTGCCGCAATTACTTAACAAGCTGTTTTGTGTTTGACTCAGGGCTGTGAATCACCCTGATTATCCATCCGTGCTTCAAGCTCTAGAAATTGAGGACCCTGTTGTGGCAAACTGCCTGATCGATCAGAGGGGGATTGAGAAGATTTTACTCATTAAGGTAACAAGGGAAATCTACACAATAACACAACTATGCAATGCTTTGGATAGCCATGGTATTAAATGCTTGTGTGGACTGTCTAAATAGATATCGCTTTTGGCTCATTGTATACATGTGGGTTTCAGCTTGTTTGTCATCACTATCAAGGCCTTGCAAACAATATATGTTGTGTGTGTGTACAGAATCGCACTGAGGCTCGGAGAGTGATGCAGGGCAGGAGCCCTCCTCACAACTGTAACCAGGCTTTCTCCAAGGACGGTGATCAGATCTTCAATAACCGCTTTTACTCAGCAGAACAGTCCAGAGCCAACTACCTCTCAGGAGATGTTGAGGATGAGATCAGGTGTGTTTTAGTGTGTGTAAAAACTACAGCAGGACAAATTTCAATGGTTGTGGCCTGTTGAAGTGTGATTAATAAGTGAGAATCACTGTCCATACTATCGTTGTCCTTTTTGCTCTTTGTTTCAGGCAAATAAAGAGAGAACTGGAGAACCAGAAAGCTCAGGCTGATTGCTTTAGGCAAGAAATTAGGAAGTTTGATGAGGTCATCAAACAGAACATGAGTTTGGAGAGGAGATCCCATGTGGAGCTGAAGGCTACCAAGGTAATTGGTCTGTGTGTGTGTGTGTGTGTGTGTGTGTGTGTGTGTGTGTGTGTGTGTGTGTGTGTGTGTGTGTGTGT